>CM047900.1:6524005-6557747 GCA_026229545.1 Pistacia atlantica
TTATATATTTTGTGTAAAAACGTATATCTTTGTAAAGTATGTTTATATGTTTAATAAAAGAAAAATTTGGGCCCAATTTCCTTATGTTATTTTATATGTATTTCTTTACAAAGTTTTGAGTAGTAGTGGCTATTACATTAGGGTTTTTAGGGTTTAGGGCTTAGGGTATGGGGCTTAGGGTTTTAGGGTTTAGTGTTTTTTAGGGTTTAGGGTTTAGGGTTTTAGAGTTTACGGTTTTTAGGGTTTTACGAGTTTACGGTTTGGGGCTTAGGGTTTTGGGTTTTAGGGAATTAAGGTTTTAGGGTTTTAGGGTTTTAAGGTTTTAGGGTTCTGGGTTTAGGGTTTAGGTCATAGGGTTTGGGGCCTAGGGTTTTTATAGGTTTAGGGTTTTTAGGGTTTTAGTGTTTTCATGGTTTAGGGTTTTTAGGGTTTAGGGTTTTAGGGTTTTAAGGTTTTGGGTTTTTAGGTTTTAGGGTTTAGGGTTTTTTGGGTTTTAGGGTTTTGGGATTTTAGGGTTTTATGGTTTTTGGGATTTTAGGGTTTTAAGGTTTAAGGGTTTAGGGTTTTTTGGGTTTTAGGGTTTTAGGGATTTTAGGGGTTTTAGGGATTTTAGGGGTTTAGGGTTTTAAGATTTTAGGGTTTTAATGTTTTAGGGTTTTTAGGGTTTTAGGATTTTAGGGTTTCATGGTTTTAGGGGTTAGGGTTTAGGGCTTAGGGTTTTAGGGTTTAGGATTTTCGGAATTTTGGGTTTTTAGGGTTTAGGGTTTAGGGCTTTGGGTGTACGGCTTTGGGTTTTAGGGTTTTAGGATTTTCGGGTTTTCAGTTTTAGGGTTTAGGGTTTTTAGGGTTTTAGGGTTTTTAGGGTTTAAGGGTTTTAGGATTTTAGGGTTTTAAGGTTTTAGGGTTTACGGTTTTTATGGTTTTTGGGTTTTGGGTTTTTAGTGTTTTAGGGTTTTATAGTTTTTCTGGTTTTAGGATTTTCGGAATGTAAGGTTTTAGGGTTTTGGGTTTTGGGTTTAGGGCTTAGGGTTTAGGGCATAGGGTGTAGGGCTTAGGGTTTTAGGGTTTTTAGGGTTTAGGGTTTTTAGGGTTTAGCGCTTTTAGGGTTTTAGGGTTTTTAGGGTTTAGGGTTAGGGGTTTTGGGTTTGTGGTCTAGTGGTTTTAGGGTTAGGGTTTAGGGTTTTTAGGGTTTAGGGTTTTAGGGTTTTAGGGTTTTAGGGCTTTTAGTGTTTAGGGTTTTCCTGTTTTAGGGTTTTTAGGGTTTAGGGCTTAGGGTTTTGGGTTTTATCGTTTTTAGGGTTTAGTGTTTAGGCTTTAGGGTTTTAGGGTCTTAGGGTTTTAGGGTTTAGGGTTTTAGGGTTTTAGGATTTTTAAGGTTAGGGCTTAGGGTTTTTAGGGTTTTAGGGTTTTTTGGGTTTTAGGATTTTTAGGATTTTAGGGCTTTAAAGTTTTAGGGTTTAGGGTTTAAGGTTTAGGGCTTAGGGTTTAGGGCTTATGGTTTTAGGGTTTTAGTATTTTAGGGTTTTATGGATTACGGCTTAGGGTCTAGGGTTTAGGGTTTTAAGGTTTTAGGGTTTAGGGTATTAAGGTTTTAGGGTTCGGGGTTTTAGGGTTTTAGGGTTATTAGAGTTTAGGGTTTATGGTTTATGGTTTAGGGTTAAGGGTTTTTAGGGTTTTAGGGTTTTTAGAGTTTAGGGTTTACGGTTTAGGGTTTTTAGCATTTTAGGGTTTTAGGATTTTAGGGTTTTTAAGGTTTTAGGGTTTAGGTTATTTAGGGTTTTAAGCGTTTTTTTGGGTTTTAGGATTTTAGGGTATTAAGGTTTTAGGGTTTAGGGTTTTTAGGGTTTTTGGGTTTTTAGTGTTTAGTGTTTAGGGTTAGGGGTTTAGGGTTTGTGGTTTATGGTTTAGTGTTTTTAGGGTTTAAGGGCTTTAGGGTTTTTAGGGTTTAGGGCTTAGGGTTTAGGGTTTAAGGGTCTATAGGGTTTAGGGTTTAAGGTTTAGGGTTTTTAGGGTGTTAGGGTGTTAGGGTTTAGGGTTTAGGGTTTTTAGGGTTTTCGGGTTTTAGGGTTCTAGGGCTTTTACTGTTTAGGGTTTTTACGATTTACTGTTTTAGGATTTTTAAGGTTTAGGGCTTAGGGTTTGGGGTTTTAGGGTTTTAGGGTTTAGGGTTTAGGGGTTAGGCTTTAGGGTTTTTAGGGTTTTAGGGTCGTAGGGTTTTGGGGTTTAGAGTTTTTACGGTTTTGCGGTATAGGGTTTTAGGGTTTTAAGGTTTAGGGCTTATGGTTTTAGGGTTTTCAAGGGTTTTAGGATTTTAAGGTTTTAGGATCTTAGGGCTTTAAAGTTTTTGTATTTAGGGTTTAAGGTTTAGGGCTTAGGGTTTAGGGCTTATGGTTTTAGGGTTTTAGGGTTTTAGGGTTTTAGTGTTTTAGGGTTTTATGGATTAGGGCTTAGGGTCTAGGGTTTAGGGTTTCACGGTTTTACGGGGTTTTAAGGTTTTAGGGTTATTAGAGTTTAGGGTTTATGGTTTAGGGTTAAGGGTTTTAGGGTTTTTAGAGTTTAGGGTTTACGGTTTAGGGTTTTTAGCATTTTAGGGTTTTAGGGTTTTAGGATGTTAGGGTTTTAAGGTTTTTGGGTTTAGGTTTTTAGGGTTTTAGGGTTTTAAGATTTTTTGGGTTTTAGGATTTTAGGGTTTTAAGGTTTTAGCGTTTAGGGCTTTAGGGTTTTAGGGTTTTTAGTGTTTAGGGTTTAGGGTTTATGGTTTAGTGTTTTTAGTGTTTTAGGGCTTTAGGGTTTTTAGGGTTTATGGCCTAGGTTTTAGGGTTTAGGGTTTCAGGTTTAGGGTTTTTAGGGTGTTAGGGTTTAGCGTTTAGGGTTTAGGGTTTTTAGGGTTTTTGGGTTCTAGGGCTTTTAGTGTTTAGGGTTTGACAATTTTAGGGTTTTTAGGGTTTAGGTTTACGGTTTTAGGGTTTTTAGGGTTTTTAAGGTTTTATCCTTTTTAGGGCTTAGGGTTTAGGCTTTAGGCTTTAGGGTTTTGAGGGTTTTAGGGTCATAGGGTTTTAGGGTTTAGTGTTTTTAGGGTTTTAGGGTTTTTAGGGTTTTAGGATTTTAGGATTTTACGGTTTTACGGTTTTACGGTTTAGGGTTTTTAGGGTTTTAGGGTTTTTAGGGTTTTAGGGTTTTTAGGGTTGTAAGGTTTTAGGATTTTAGGGTTTAAAGGTTTAGGGTTTTTAGGGATTTTGGGTCTTAAGGTTTTACGGTTTTTAGGGTTTTAGGGCTTTAGGTTTTATGGTTTTTAGGGTTTTAGAGACTTAGGATTTTAGGGTTTAAAGGTTTTAGGGTTAAGGGTTTAGGGTTTAGGGTTTAGGGCTTAGGGTATGGGGCTTAGGGTTTTAGGGTTTAGGGTTTAGTGTTTTTAGGGTTTAGGGTTTTGGGTTTTGGGTTTTAGGGTTTTAGATTTTACGGATTTTTAGGGTTTTAGGAGTTTACGGTTTGGGGCTTAGGGTTTTGGGTTTTAGGGAATTAAGGTTTTACGGTTTTAGGATTTTAGGGTTTTAAGGTTTTAGGGTTCAGGGTTTAGGGTTTAGGGCATAGGGTTTAGGGCCTAGGGTTTTATGGTTTTTGGGTTTTTAGGGTTTTAGTGTTTTCATGGTTTAGGGTTTTTAGGGTTTAGGGTTTTATGGTTTTTAAGGTTTAGGGTTTTTAGGTTTTAGGGTTTTATGGTTTTTAGATATTTAGGGTTTTAGGTTTTTTCGATTTAAGGGTTTTTAGGTTTAAGGGTTTAGGGTTTTTGGGTTTTAGGGTTTTATGGTTTTAGGGATTTTTAGGTGTTTAGGGTTTTAGGATTTTAGGGTTTTAAGGTTTTAGGGTTTTTAGGGTTTTAGGGTTTTAGGATTTTAGGGTTTTATGGTCTTAGGGGTTTAGGGTTATTAGAGTTTAGGGTTTATGGTTTAGGGTTAAGGGTTTTTAGGGTTTTTAGAGTTTAGGGTTTACGGTTTAGGGTTTTTAACATTTTAGTAGGGGTGTTCGGGTTAGGATACCCTACCTTTAGGCAAGGAGGGCAAGGAAGGGCAAGACAACAGTTCCTTGAAATTTGGAACGAGGCCGGAACAAGCGGTTCGGTTCCTAGGGTACCAGGAGAACACCTGTAACACTTGATTCAGATTCGGTTACGGTACCACATAAAATTACATAAACCCTCAAAAGTTTTAAAATAAGCAAAAAAACCTTTAAAAACTTACAAATACCCCCACTTTGGCAACTTGTTAACAAAAATAAAATTACAAATTATAAATTCAAAATTACAAACTCCATTACTTTGTAAAGGTAGATTCTCAAAAGTCAAACCAACTTACTTTAAATGTTATGAAATATAAATATAAATGTATTTAAATTACTTTTTCTACAAAAGTTTATATTAACTCCCTAATCTTTAATTTTATTTTATATTAGTCTCGGTTCTGGTTCTGGTTCGGTTCAGGTTCCTAACTATAGGAACCCGGGAGCGGAGCAATCTGATAGCGGTTCCAAAAATTTGGAGGCAGGAACCTACCCGTTATTGGCCCAGTTACGGATAGGAGGCAGGAACCAAACCTAGGGTACCCACGGTTCAGGTTCCAACCAGTTCTTTTGAACACCCCTACATTTTAGGGTTTTAAGGTTTTAAGGTTTAGGTTTTTAGGGTTTTTCGGGTTTTAGGGTTTTTTGGGTTTTAGGATTTTAGGGTTTTAAGGGTTTAGGGTTTTTAGGGTTTTAGGGTTTTTTGTGTTTAGGGTTTAGGGTTAGGGGTTTAGCGTTTAGGGTTTATGGTTTAGTGTTTTTAGGGTTTTAGGGCTTTAGGGTTTTTAAGGTTTAGGGCTTAGGGTTTAGGGCTTAGGGTTTAGGGTTTTAGGGTCTATAGGGTTTAGGGTTTTAGGGTTTAGGGCTTAGGGTTTTGGGTTTTAGGGAATCAACGTTTTAGGGCTTAGGGTTTAGGGTTTTAGGGAATCAACGTTTTAGGGCTTTAGGGTTTTAGGATTTTTGGGTTTTAAGGTTTTAGGGTTCTGGGCTTAGGGTTTAGGGCATAGGGTTTAGGGGCTAGGGTTTTAGGGTTTTAGTTTTTTCATATTTTAGGGTTTTTAGGGTTTAGGGTTTTTTTGGTTTTAGGGTTTTAAGGTTTTAAGGTTTAGGGTTTTTAGGGTTTTATGGTTTTCAGGTTCTTAGGGTCTTAGGTTTTTTCGATTTTAGGGCTTTAAGGTTTAAGGGCTTAAGGTTTTTTGGGTATTAGGGTTTTAGGGTTTTATGGTTTTAGGGATTTTAGGGGTTTAGGGTTTTAGGATTTTCGGGTTTTAGGATTTTAGTGTTTTAAGGTTTTAGGGTTTTTAGGTTTTTAGGGTTTTAGGATTTTAGGGGTTTATGGTTTTAGGGGTTAGGGTTGAGAGTTTAGGGTTTAGGGCTTAGGGTTTTAGGGTTTAGGATTTTCGGAATTCAGTGTTTTAGGGTTTAGGGTTTAGGGTTTAGGGCTTAGGGTGTAGGGCTTAGGGTTTCGGGGTTTTAGGATTTTCGGCTTTTAAGGTTTTAGGGTTTAGGTTTTTTAGGGTTTTAGGAATTTAGGGTTTTAAGGTTTTAGAGTTTAGGGTTTTTATGGTTTTTGGGTTTTTAGGTTTTTGGGGTTTTAGGGTTTTAAGGTTTTATGGTTTTTATGGTTTTAGGGTTTTAGGATTTTGAAATTTAAGGTTTTAGCGTTTAGGGCTTAGGGCTTATGGTTTTTAGGGTTTTAGGGTTTTTAGGGTTTAGGGTTTCTAGGGTTTAGTGCTTTTAGGGTTTAAGGGTTTTTAGGGTTTAGGGTTAGGGGTTTTGGGTTTGTGGTTTAGTGTTTTTAGGGTTAGGGTTTAGGGTTTTAGGGTTTTTAGGGTTTAGGGGTTTTAGGGTTTTTAGGGTTTAGGGTTTAGGGTTTTAGGGTTTTAGGGTTTTAGCCTTTATGGGTCTATGGGGTTTAGGGTTTAGTGTTTTGGGTTTTTAGGGTTTTAGAGTTTAGGGTTTTTAGGGTTTTAGGGTTTGGGGCTTAGGGTTTAGGGTTTTAGGGAATTAAGTTTTTAGGGTTTTAGGATTTTAGGGTTTTAAGGTTTTAGGGTTCTGGCTTTAGGGTTTAGGGCATAGCGTTTAGGGCCTAGGGTTTTATGGTTTTTAGGGTTTTAGTGTTTTCATGTTTTAGGGTTTTAAGGTTTCTAGGGTTTAGGGTTTTTTTGTTTGAGGGCTTTAAGGTTTTAAGGTTTAGGGTATTTAGGTTTTAGGGTTTTATGGTTTTCAGGGTTTTTTAGGGTTTTAGGTTTTTCGATTTTAGGGTTTTAATGTTTAAGGGTTTAGGGTTTTTTGGGTTTTAGGGTTTTAGGGATTTTAGGGGTTTAGGCTTTTAGGATTTTAGGGTTTTAAGGTTTTTAGGGTTTTAGGATTTTAGGGTTTTATGGTTTTAGGGGTTAGGTTTGAGGGTTTAGGGTTTAGGGCCTAGGGTTTTAGGGTTTAGGATTTTGGGAATTTAGGGTTTTAGGGTTTAGGGCTTAGGGTGTAGGGCTTAAGGTTTTAGGGTTTTAGGATTTTCGGGTTTTAAGGTTTTAGGGTTTAGGGTTTTTAGGGTTTTAGGGTTTTAAGGGTTTTAGGGTTTAGGGTTTTTAGGGTTTTAGGGTTTTAGGGTTTTAAGGTTTTAAGGGTTTTAGGGTTTTAGGATTTTAGGGTTTTAAGGTTTTAGGGTTTAGGGTTTTTATTGTTTTAGGGTTTTAGGGTTTTTAGTGTTTTAGGGTTTTAGGGTTCTATGGTTTTTATGGTTTTAGGGTTTTAGGATTTTCGAAATTTAAGATTTTAGGGTTTTGGGTTTAGGGCTTAGGGTGTAGGGCTTAGGGTTTTTAGGGTTTTAGGGCTTTTTAGGCTTTAGGGTTTTTAGGGTTTATCGCTTTTAGGGTTTTTAGGGTTTAGGGTTTAGGGTTTAGGGTTAAGGGTTTTGGGTTTTGGGTTTGTGGTTTAGTGTTTTCAGGGTTAGGGTTTAGGGTTTAGGGTTTTAAGGTTTTTAGGGTTTAGGGTTTTAGGCTTTTAGGGTCTATAGGGCTTAGGGTTTAGGGTTTAGGGTTTTTAGGGTGTTAGGGTTTTAGGGTTTTGGGTTTTGGGTTTTTAGGGTTTTAGGGTTTTTTTTAGGGCTTTTAGTGTTTAGGGTTTTACTGCTTTAGGGTTTTTGGGGTTTAGGGCTTAGGGTTTGGGATTTTTGGGTTTTTAGGGTTTTATCGTTTTTAGGGTTTAGGCTTTAGGCTTTAGGCTTTAGGGTTTTGGGGTCTTAGGGCTTAGGGTTTTTGTGGTTTTATGGTTTACGGTTTTAGGGTTTTAGTGTTTTTTAGGGTTTTAGGGTTTTAGGGTTTTAGGGTTTTTAAGGTTTAGGGCTTTGGGTTTTTAGGGTTTTAGGGTTTTTAGGGTTTTAGGATTTTAGGGTTTTAAGGTTTTAGGGTTTAGGGTTTAGGGTCTAAGGTTTAGGGCTTAGGGTTCTGGGCTTATGGTTTTAGGTTTTTAGGGTTTTAGTGTTTTAGGGTTTTATGGATTAGGGCTTAGGGTCTAGGGTTTAGGGTTTTAAGGTTTTAGGGTTTTAGGGTTTTTGGGGTTTTAGGGTTATCGAGTTTATGGTTTTTGGTTTAGGGTTAAGGGTTTTTAGGGTTTTAGGTTTAGGGTTTTGGGGTTTTTAGTGTTTTGGGTTTAGGGTTAGGGGTTTTGGGCTTAGTGTTTTTTAGGGTTTTAGGGCTTTAGGGTTTTTAGGGTTTAGGGCTTAGGGTTTACGGTTTTAGGGTTTTAGGGTCTATAGGGTTTAGGGTTTAAGGTTTAGGGTTTTTAGGGTGTTAGTGTTTTAGCGTTTAGGGTTTAGGGTTTTACGGTTTTAGGGTTCTAGGGCTTTTAGTGTTTAGGGTTTTTAGGGTTTTACTGTTTTAGGGTGTTTAGGGTTTAGGGTTTTAGCGTTTTAGGGTTTTTAAGGTTTTATCCTTTTCGGGTTTAGGCTTTAGGCTTTAGGCTTTAGCGTTTTTAGGGTCTTAGGGTTTTAGGGTTTAGGGATTTTAGGGTTTTATGGTTTAGGGTTTTAGGGTTTTATGGTTTTATGGTTTTTATGCATTTAGGATTTTAGGGTTTTAAGGTTTTAGAGTTTAGGGTTTTTAGGGTTTTAGGGTTTTTAGGGTTGTAGGGTTTTAGGATTTTAGGGTTTAAAGGTTTTAGGGTTTAGGGTTTTTAGGGATTTTGAGTCTTAGGGTTTACGGTTTTTAGGGTTTTTGGGCTTTAAGGTTTTACGGTTTTTAGGGTTTTAGGGATTTAGGATTTTAGGGTTTAAAGGTTTTAGGGTTTAGGGTTTAGGGCTTAGGGTTTTAGGGTTTAGCGTTTTAGGGTTTTTAGGGTTTAGGGTTTTAGGGTATTAACGTTTTAGGGTTTTAGGATTGTAGGGTTTTAAGGTTTTGGGGTTCTGGGTTTAGGGTTTAGGGCATAGGGTTTTAGGGTTTTAGGGTTTTAGTGTTTTCATGGTTTAGGGTTTAGGGTTTTTAGGGTTTAGGGTTTTTTTTGGTTTTTGGGTTTTAGGGTTTTTAGGGTTTTAGGGTTTTAAGGTTTTAAGGGTTTAGGGTTTTTAGGGTTTTCGGGTTTTATGGTTATCAGGTTTTTAAGGTTTTAGGTTTTTTCTATTTTAGGGTTTTAAGGTTTAAGGGTTTAGGGTTTTTGGGTTTTAGGGTTTTTATGGTTTTAGGGATTTTAGGGGTTTAGGGTTTTAGGGTTTTTAGGGTTTAGGGATTTTAGGGTTTTATTGTTTTAGGGGTTAGGGTTGAGGGTTTAGGGTTTAGGGCTTAGGGTTTTAAGGTTTAGAATTTTCGAAATTTTTGGTTTTTAGGGTTTAGGGTTTTTAGGGTTTTAGTGTTTTTAGGGTTTTAGGGTTTTAGGATTTTAGGGTTTTAAGGTTTTAGGGTTTAGGGTTTTTATGGTTTTTGGGTTTTTGGGTTTTTAGGGTTTTAAGGTTTTATGGTTTTTATGGTTTTTAGGGTTATAGGATTTTCGGAATTTAAGGTTTTAGGGTTTAGGGTTTAGGGCTTAGGGTGTAGGGCTTGTGGTTTTTAGTGTTTTAGGGTTTAGGGTTTTCAGGGTTTAGCGCTTTTAGGGTTTTAGGGCTTTTATGGTTTAGGGTTTAGGGTTTGGCGTTTTGGGTTTTGGGTTTGTGATTTAGTGTTAGGGTTTATGGTTTAGGGTTTAGGGTTTTAGGCGTTTAGGTTTTAGGGTTTAGGGTGCTTTTAGGGTGTTAGGGTTTTAGGGTTTACGGTTTAGGGTTTTTAGGGTTTTAGGGTTTTATTGTTTTAGGGCTTTTAGTGTTTAGGGATTTTAGGGTTTTACTGTTTTAGGGTTTAGGGTTTAGGGCTTACGGTTTAGGGTTTTAAGGTTTTATCGTTTTTAGGGTTTAGGGTTTAGGCTTTAGGCTTTAGGGTTTTTAGGGTTTTAGGGTTTTAGGGTTTAGGGATTAGGGTTTAGGGTTTAGGGTTTAGGGTTTAGGGTTTAGGGTTTTAGGGTTTTTAGGGTTTAGGCTTTAGGGTTTTTGGCTTTTATGGTCTATAGGGTTTAGGGTTTAGGGTTTTTAGGGTGTTAGGGTTTTAGGGTTTAGGGTTTAGGGTTTAGGGTTTTAGGGTTTTAGTGTTTTAGGGCTTTTAGTGCTTAGGGATTTTAGGGATGTACTGTTTTAGGGTTTAGGGCTTAGGTTTTAGGGTTTTTAGGGTTTTATCGTTTTTAGGGTTTAGGATTTAGGCTTTAGGGTTTAGGGTTTTTAGGGTTTTAGGGTCTTAGGGTTTAGGGTTTTAGGGTTTTATTGTTTAGGGTTTTAGGGTTTTATGGTTTTTAGGGTTTTTATGGTTTAGGGTTTAGGGTTTAGGGTTTTAGGGTTTTTTAGGGTTTAGGGTTTTAGGCGTTTAGGGTCTATAGGGTTTAGGGTTTTTAGGGTGTTAGGGTTTTAGGGTTTTTAGGGTTTTAGGGTTTTATTGTTTTAGGGCTTTTAGTGTTTAGGGATTTTAGGGTTATACTGTTTTAGGGTTTAGGGCTTAGGGTTTAGGGTTTTTGGGTTTTTAGGGTTTAGAGTTTAGGGTTTTAGGGTTTTTAGTGTTTAGGGTTTAGGGTTAGGGGTTTTGGGTTTATGGTTTAGTGTTTTTTAGGGTTTAGGGCTTTAGGGTTTTTAGGGTTTAGGGCTTAGGATTTACGGTTTTAGGGTTTTAGGGTTTTAGGGTCTATAGGGTTTAGGATTTAAGGTTTAGGGTTTTTAGGGTGTTAGTGTTTTAGCGTTTAGGGTTTTAGGGTTTTAGGGCTTTTAGTGTTTAGGGTTTTTAGGGTTTTACTGTTTTAGGGTTTTTAGGGTTTAGGGTTTAGGGTTTTAGGCGTTTTAGGGTTTTTAGGGTTTTTAAGGTTTTATCCTTTTTAGGGTTTAGGCTTTAGGGTTTAGGCTTTAGCGTTTTTAGGGTCTTAGGGTTTTAGGGTTTAGGGATTTTAGGGTTTTATGGTTTAGGGTTTTATGGTTTTATGGTTTTTATGCATTTAGGATTTTAGGGTTTTAAGGTTTTACGGTTTAGGGTTTTTAGGGTTTTAGGGTTTTTAGGGTTGTAGGGTTTTAGGATTTTAGGGTTTAAAGGTTTTAGGGTTTAGGGTTTTTAGGGATTTTGGGTCTTAGGGTTTAATGGTTTTTAGGGTTTTGGGCTTTAAGGTTTTACGGTTTTTAGGGTTTTAGGGATTTAGGATTTTAGGGTTTAAGGTTTTAGGGTTTAGGGTTTAGGGTTTAGGGTTTTAGGGTTTAGCGTTTTAGGGTTTTAGGGTTTAGGGTTTAGGGTTTTAGGGTATTAACGTTTTAGGGTTTTAGGATTGTAGGGTTTTAAGGTTTTAGGGTTCAGGGTTTAGGGTTTAGGGCATAGGGTTTTATGGTTTTAGGGTTTTTAGGGTTTTAGTGTTTTCATGGTTTAGGGTTTTAGGGTTTTTAGGGTTTAAGGTTTTTTGGTTTTAGGGTTTTTAGGGTTTTAGGGTTTTAAGGTTTTAAGGTTTAGGGATTTTAGGGTTTTAGGGTTTTATGGTTTTCAGGTTTTTAGGGTTTTAGGGTTTTTCGATTTTAGGGTTTTAAGGTTTAAGGGTTTAGGGTTTTTGGGTTTTAGGGATTTTAGGGGTTTAGGGCTTTAGGGTTTTTAGGGTTTCAGGGTTTTAGGATTTTAGGGTTTATTGGTTTTAGGGGTTAGGGTTTAGGGTTTAGGGCTTAGGGCTTAGGGTTTTAAGGTTTAGAATTTTGAAATTTAGGATTTTAGGGTTTAGGGTTTAGGGCTTAGGGCTTAGGGTTTTAAGGTTTAGAATTTTCAAAATTTAGCGTTTTAGGGTTTAGGGTTTAGGGTTTAGGGCTTAGGGTGTAGGGCTTAGGGTTTACGGTTTTAGGATTTTCGGGTTTTCAAGTTTTAGGGTTTAGGGTTTTTAGGGTTTTAGTGTTTTTAGGGTTTTTGTGTTTTAGGATTTTAAGGTTTTAGGGTTTAGGGTTTTTGTGGTTTTAGGGTTTTGGGGTTTTTAGGTTTTAGGGTTTTAAGGTTTTATGGTTTTTATGGTTTCAGGGTTATAGGATTTTCTGAATTTAAGGTTTTAGGGTTTAGGGCTTAGGTTGTAGGGCTTGTGGTTTTTAGGGTTTTAGGGTTTTTAGGGTTTAGCGCTTTTAGGGTTTTAGGGCTTTTATGGTTTAGGGTTTAGGGTTTGGCGTTTTGGGTTTGTGGTTTAGTGTTAGGGTTTATTGTTTAGGGTTTAGGGTTTTAGGGTTTTTAGGGTTTAGGGTTTTAGGCGTTTAGGGTTTAGGGTTTAGGGTTTTTAGGGTGTTAGGGTTTTAGGGTTTAGGGTTTAGGGTTTTTAGGGTTTTAGGGTTTTATTGTTTTAGGGCTTTTAGTGTTTAGGGATTTTAGGGTTTTACTGTTTTAGGGTTTAGGGCTTAGGGTTTAGGGTTTAGGGTTTTAGGGTTTTAGGGTTTTTAGGGTTTTATCGTTTTTAGGGTTTAGGCTTTACGGTTTAGGGTTTTTAGGGTTTTAGAGTCTTAGGGTTTTAGGGTTTAGGGTTTAGGGTTTAGGGTTTTCGGGTTTTTATTGTTTAAGGTTTAGGGTTTAGGGTTTTTGGCTATTAGGGTCTATAGGGTTTAGGTTTTACGGTTTTTAGGGTGTTAGGGTTTTAGGGTTTAGGGTTTAGGGTTTAGGGTTTTAGTGTTTTAGGGCTTTTAGTGTTTAGGGATTTTAGGGATTTACTGTTTTAGGGTTTAGGGCTTAGGGTTTAGGGTTTTAGGGTTTTAGGGTTTTATCGTTTTTAGGGTTTAGGCTTTAGGCTTTAGGCTTTATGGTTTTTAGGGTTTTAGGGTTTAGGGTTTTTAGGGTTTTATTGTTTAGGGTTTTAGGGTTTTAGGGTTTTTAGGGTTTTTAGGGTTTATGGTTTAGGGTTTAGGGTTTTAGGCGTTTAGGGTCTATAGGGTTTAGGGTTTTTAGGGTGTTAGGGTTTTAGGGTTTATGGTTTAGGGTTTATGGTTTTAGGGTTTTATTGTTTTAGGGCTTTTAGTGTTTAGGGATTTTAGGGTTTTACTGTTTTAGGGTTTAGGGCTTAGGGTTTAGGGTTTTAGGGTTTTAGGGTTTTTAGGGTTTTATCGTTTTTAGGGTTTAGGCTTTAGGCTTTAGGGTTTAGGGTTTTTAGGGTTTTAGGGTCTTAGGGTTTTAGGGTTTTTAGGGTTTACGATTTAGGGTTTTTGGCTTTTAGGGTCTATAGGGTTTAGGGTTTAGGGTTTTTAGGGTGTTAAGGGTTTAGGGTTTTTAGGGTTTTAGGGTTTTAGTGTTTTAGGGCTTTTAGTGTTTAGGGATTTTAGGGTTTTACTGTTTTAGGGTTTTAGGGTTTAGGATTTAGGGTTTTAGGGTTTTTATGGTTTTATCGTTTTTAGGGTTTAGGCTTTAGGCTGTAGGCTTTAGGGTTTTTAGGGCTTTAGGGTCTTAGGGTTTAGGGTTTAGGGGTTATGGTTTTAGGGTTTTATTGTTTTTATGGTTTTAGGGTCTTAGGGTTTTATGGATTAGGGCTTAGGGTCTATGGTTTAGGGTTTTAAGGTTTTAGGGTTTTGGGGTTTTAGGGTTATTAGAGTTTAGGGTTTAGGGTTTTTAGGGTTTTAGGGTTTTGGGGTTTTGGTTTTAGAGTTTAGGGTTTACGGTTTAGGGTTTTTAGCGTTTTAGGGTTTTAGGGTTTTGGTTTTAGCGTTTTAGGATTTTAGGGTTTTAAGGTTTTAGGGTTTTTAGGGTTTTAGGGTTTTAGGGTTTTTAGGGTTTTGGGTTTTTAGGGTTTTAGGGCTTTTAGGGTTTTTAGGGTTTTAAGGATTTATGATTTTATGGTTTAAAGGTTTTAGGGCTTAGGATATAGGGCTCAGGGTTTTAGGGTTTTTAGGGTTTAGGGCTTAGGGTTTAGGGTTTAGGACTTAGGGTTTTAGGTTTTTAAGGTTTTAGGGCTTTATGGTTTTAGGGTTTTTAGGGTTTAAGGCTTAGAGTCTAGGGTTTAGGGTTTTAGGGTTTTAGGGTTTTGGTGTTTTCAGGGTTTTAGGACATTAGGGCCTCGGGGTTTACGGTTTAAGGTTTAGGTTTTTAGGGTTTAGGGTTTTTAGGGTTTAGGGTTTTAGAGTTTTAGGGTTTTAGGGTTTGGGATTTTTGAGTTTTTAGGGTTTAGGGCTTAGTGTTCACGGTGTAGGGTTTTATGGTTCAGGGGTCTTTAGTGTTTAGGGTTTAGGCTTTATGGTTTAGGGTTTTTAGGGTTTTAGGATTTAGTGTTTTAGGGTTTTTAAGTTTTTAGGGTTTTAGGGTTTAGGGTTTTAGAGTTTATGGTTTTAGGGTTTTAGGGTTTAGGGTTTTTGGGTTTTTCTGTTTTTGGATTTTAGGGTTATAAGGTTTTAGGGTTTTTAAGGTTTTAGGATTTTAGGTTTTTAAGGTTTTAGGATTTTAGGTTTTTAAGGTTTTAGGGCTTTAGGGTTTTACGGTTTCAGGGTTTTACGGTTTTTAGGGTTTAGGGCTTAGGGTCCAGCGTTTAGGGTTTTAAGGTTCTAGGGTTTTAGGGTTTTTAGGGTTTAGGGTTTATGCTTTAGTGTTTTAGGGTTTAGGGTTTTTTGGGGTTTACGGTTTTAAGGTTTTAGGGTTTTTAGGGTTTTAAGGTTTTAAGGTTTTAGGGTTTAGGGTTTAGGGTTTAGGGTTTTTAGGGCTTTAGGGTTTACGGTTTTTAGGGTTTTAGGGTTTAGGGCTTAGGGTCTAGTGTTTAGGGTTTTAGGGTTCTAGGGTTTTAGGGTTTTAGGGGTTTAAGGTTTATGGTTTAGGGTTTTTAAAGTTTTAGGGTGTAGGATTTTTAGGGTTTTAGGGTTTAGGTCTTAAGGTTTAGGGTTTTAGGGAGTTAAGGTTTTAGAGTTTTAAGGTTTTAGGGTTATGGGTTTAGGGTTTACGCCCAGTGTAGGGCTTAGGGTTTTAGGGTTTTTAGGGTTTTAGTGTTTTGAAGGTTTAGGGTTTTAGGGTTTTTGGGTTTTTAGGGTTTAAGGTTTTAAGGGTTTAGGGTTTAATGTTTAGGGTTTTTTTGGTTTTTTGGTTTAGGGTTTTTAGGGCTTTAAGGTTTTACGGTTTTAGGGTTTTAGGGTTTAGGGTTTTAGGGTTTTATTGTTTTTATTGTTTTAGGGTCTTAGGGTTTTATGGATTAGGGCTTAGGGTCTATGGTTTAGGGTTTTAAGGTTTTAGGGTTTTGGGGTTTTAGGGTTATTAGAGGTTTAGGGTTTAGGGTTTAGGGTTTTTAGGGTTTTTGGGTTTTGGGGTTTTATTTGGTTTTTAGAGTGTAGGGTTTACGGTTTAGGGTTTTTAGCGTTTTAGGGTTTTAGGGTTTTGGTTTTAGGGTTTTAGGGTTTTAGGATTTTAGGGTTTTAAGGTTTTAGGGTTTTTAGGGTTTTAGGGTTTTTAGGTTTTGGGTTTTTAGGGTTTAGGGCTTTTAGGGTTTTTAAGGTTTTTAGGGTTTTAAGGATTTATGATTTTATGGTTTAAAGGTTTTAGGGCTTAGGGTTTATAGGGCTCGGGGTTTTAGGGTTTTTAGGGTTTTAGGGTTTTTAGGGTTTAGGGCTTAGGGTTTAGGGTTTAGGACTTAGGGTTTTAGGTTTTTAAGGTTTTAGGGCTTTATGGTTTTAGGGTTTTTAGGGTTTAGGGCTTAGAGTCTAGGGTTTAGGGTTTTAGGGTTTTAGGGTTTTGTGGTTTTCAGGGTTTTAGGACATTAGGGCCTCAGGGTTTACGGTTTAAGGTTTAGGTTTTTTAGGGTTTCAGGGTTTTTAGGGTTTAGGGTTTTAGGGAGTTTTAGGGTTTTTAGGGTTTCAGGATTTTTGAGTTTTTTGGGTTTAGGGCTTAGTGTTCACGGTGTAGGGTTTTATGGTTCAGGGGTCTTTAGTGTTTAGGGTTTAGGCTTTATGGTTTAGGGTTTTTAGGGTTTTAGGGTTTAGGGTTTAGTGTTTTAGGGTTTTCAAGTTTTAGGGTTTTAGGGTTTAGGGTTTTAGAGTTTATGGTTTTTAGGGTTCTAGGGTTTAGGGCTTAGGGTTTTAGGGTTTAGGGTTTTTTGGGTTTTTGTGTTTTAGGGTTTTAGGGTTATAAGGTTTTAGGGTTTTTAAGGTTTTAGGCTTTTAGGATTTAGTGTTTTAAGGTTTTAGGGTTTAGGGTTTAGGGTTTTAGGGCTTTAGGGTTTACGGTTTAGGGGTTTTAGGGTTTTTAGGTTTTAGGGCTTAGGGTCTAGCGTTTAGGGTTTTAGGGTTCTAGGGTTTTAGGGTTTTAGGGGTTTAGGGTTTATGCTTTAGGGTTTTAGGGTTTAGGGTTTTTGGGTTTACGGTTTTAAGGTTTTAGGGTTTTTAGGGTTTTAGGGTTTTAAGGTTTTAGGGTTTAGGGTTTAGGGTTTAGGGTTTAGGGTTTTTAGGGCTTTAGGGTTTACGGTTTTAGGGTTTTAGGGTTTAGGCTTAGGGTCTAGTGTTTAGGGTTTTAGGGTTCTAGGGTTTTAGGGTTTTAGGGGTTTAAGGTTTATGGTTTAGGGTATAGGGTTTTTAAAGTTTTAGGGTTTAGGGTTTTTAGGGTTTTAGGGCTTAGGTTTTAGGGAATTAAGGTTTTAGGGTTTTAAGGTTTTAGCGTTTAGGGCCTAGGGTTTTTGGGTTTTTAGGTTTTTAAGGTTTTTACGGTTTAGGGTTTAAGGGTTTAGGTTTAGGGTTTTTTGGTTTTTTTGGTTAGGGGTTTTTAGGGCTTTAAGGTTTTACGGTTTTTAGGGTTTTAGGGTTTTAGGGTTTAGGGTTTAGGGGTTATGGTTTTAGGGTTTTATTGTTTTTATGGTTTTAGGGTCTTAGGGTTTTATGGATTAGGGCTTAGGGTCTATGGTTTAGGGTTTTAAGGTTTTAGGGTTTTGGGGGTTTTAGGGTTATTAGAGTTTAGGGTTTAGGGTTTTTAGGGTTTTAGGGTTTTGGGGGTTTTCTGGTTTTTAGAGTTTAGGGTTTACGGTTTAGGGTTTTTAGCATTTTAGGGTTTTAGGGTTTTGGTTTTAGGGTTTTAGGGTTTTAGGATTTAAGGGTTTTAAGGTTTTAGGGTTTTTAGGGTTTTAGGGTTTTAGGGTTTTTAGGGTTTTGGGTTTTAGGGCTTTTAGGGTTTTTAGGGTTTTAAGGATTTATGATTTTATGGTTTAAAGGTTTTAGGGCTTAGGGTATAGGGCTCAGGGTTTTAGGGTTTTAGGGTTTTTAGGGTTTAGGGCTTAGGGTTTAGGGTTTAGGACTTAGGGTTTTAGATTTTTTAAGGTTTTAGGGCTTTATGGTTTTAGGGTTTTTAGGGTTTAGGGCTTAGGGTCTAGGGTTTAGGGTTTTAGGGTTTTGTGGTTTTCAGGGTTTTCAGACATTAGGGCCTCAGGGTTTACGGTTTAAGGTTTAGGTTTTTTAGGGTTTCAGGGTTTTTAGGGTTTAGGGTTTTAGAGTTTTAGGGTTTTTAGGGTTTCGGGATTTTTGAGTTTTTAGGGTTTAGGGCTTAGTGTTCACGGTGTAGGGTTTTATGGTTCAGGGGTCTTTAGTGTTTAGGGTTTAGGCTTTATGGTTTAGGGTTTTTAGGGTTTTAGGATTTAGTGTTTTAGGGTTTTTAAGTTTTTAGGGTTTTAGGGTTTAGGGTTTTAGAGTTTATGGTTTTTAGGGTTTTAGGGTTTAGGGTTTTTGGGTTTTTCTGTTTTTGGATTTTAGGGTTATAAGGTTTTAGGGTTTTTAAGGTTTTAGGATTTTAGGTTTTTAAGGTTTTAGGATTTTAGGTTTTTAAGGTTTTAGGGCTTTAGGGTTTTACGGTTTTAAGGGTTTACGGTTTTTAGGGTTTAGGGCTTAGGGTCCAGCGTTTAGGGTTTTAAGGTTCTAGGGTTTTAGGGTTTTTAGGGTTTAGGGTTTATGCTTTAGTGTTTTTAGGGTTTAGGGTTTTTGGGTTTACGGTTTTAAGGTTTTAGGGTTTTTAGGGTTTTAAGGTTTTAAGGTTTTAGGGTTTAGGGTTTAGGGTTTATGGTTTAGGGTTTTTAGGGCTTTAGGGTTTACGGTTTTTAGGGTTTTAGGGTTTAGGGCTTAGGGTCTAGTGTTTAGGGTTTTAGGGTTCTAGGGTTTTAGGGTTTTCAGGGTTTAAGGTTTATGGTTTAGGGTTTTTAAAGTTTTAGGGTGTAGGGTTTTTAGGGTTTTAGGGTTTAGGTCTTAAGGTTTAGGGTTTTAGGGAGTTAAGGTTTTAGAGTTTTAAGGTTTTAGGGTTATGGGTTTAGGGTTTACGCCACAGCGTGTAGGGCTTAGGGTTTTAGGGTTTTTAGGGTTTTAGTGTTTTGAAGGTTTAGGGTTTTTAGGGTTTTGGGTTTTTAGGGTTTTAAGGTTTTAAGGGTTTAGGGTTTAATGTTTAGGGTTTTTGGTTTTTTTGGTTTAGGGTTTTGGGGCTTTAAGGTTTACGGTTTTAGGGTTTTTAGGGTTTAGGGTTTTAGGGTTTTATTGTTTTTATTGTTTTAGGGTCTTAGGGTTTTATGGATTAGGGCTTAGGGTCTATGGTTTAGGGTTTTAAGGTTTTTGGGTTTTTGGGGTTTTAGGGTTATTAGAGTTTAGGGTTTAGGGTTTAGGGTTTTTAGGGTTTTGGGTTTTTGGGGTTTTCTGGTTTTTAGAGTGTAGGGTTTACGGTTTAGGGTTTTTAGCGTTTTAGGGTTTTAGGGTTTTGGTTTTAGGGTTTTAGGGTTTTAGGATTTTAGGGTTTTAAGGTTTTAGGGTTTTTAGGGTTTTAGGGTTTTTAGGTTTTGGGTTTTTAGGGTTTTAGGGCTTTTAGGGTTTTTAAGGTTTTTAGGGTTTTAAGGATTTATGATTTTATGGTTTAAAGGTTTTAGGGCTTAGGGTATAGGGCTCAGGGTTTTAGGGTTTTTAGGGTTTTAGGGTTTTTAGGGTTTAGGGCTTAGGGTTTAGGGTTTAGGACTTAGGGTTTTAGGTTTTTAAGGTTTTAGGGCTTTATGGTTTTAGGGTTTTTAGGGTTTAGGGCTTAGAGTCTAGGGTTTAGGGTTTTAGGGTTTTAGGGTTTTGTGGTTTTCAGGGTTTTCAGACATTAGGGCCTCAGGGTTTACGGTTTAAGGTTTAGGTTTTTAGGGTTTAGGGTTTTTAGGGTTTAGGGTTTTAGAGTTTTAGGGTTTTTAGGGTTTCAGGATTTTTGAGTTTTTTGGGTTTAGGGCTTAGTGTTCACGGTGTAGGGTTTTATGGTTCTGGGGTCTTTAGTGTTTAGGGTTTAGGCTTTATGGTTTAGGGTTTTTAGGGTTTTAGGGTTTAGGGTTTAGGGTTTAGGGTTTAGTGTTTTAGGGTTTTCAAGTTTTTAGGGTTTTAGGGTTTAGGGTTTTAGAGTTTATGGTTTTTAGGGTTCTAGGGTTTAGGGCTTAGGGTTTTAGGGTTTAGGGTTTTTTGGGTTTTTGTGTTTTAGGGTTTTAGGGTTATAAGGTTTTAGGGTTTTTAAGGTTTTAGGCTTTTAGGATTTCAGTGTTTTAAGGTTTTAGGGTTTAGGGTTTAGGGTTTTAGGGCTTTAGGGTTTACGGTTTAGGGGTTTTAGGGTTTTTAGGTTTTAGGGCTTAGGGTCTAGCGTTTAGGGTTTTAGGGTTCTAGGGTTTTAGGGTTTTCAGGGTTTAGGGTTTATGCTTTAGGGTTTTAGGGTTTAGGGTTTTTTGGGTTTTACGGTTTTAAGGTTTTAGGGTTTTTAGGGTTTTAGGGTTTTAAGGTTTTAGGGTTTAGGGTTTAGGGTTTAGGGTTTAGGGTTTTTAGGGCTTTAGGGTTTACGGTTTTTAGGGTTTTAGGGTTTAGGCTTAGGGTCTAGTGTTTAGGGTTTTAGGGTTCTAGGGTTTTAGGGTTTTCAGGGTTTAAGGTTTATGGTTTAGGGTATAGGGTTTTTAAAGTTTTAGGGTTTAGGGTTTTTAGGGTTTTAGGGCTTAGGTTTTAGGGAATTAAGGTTTTAGGGTTTTAAGGTTTTAGGGTTATGGGTTTAGGGTTTAGGCCACAGCGTTTAGGGCCTAGGGTTTTTGGGTTTTTAGGTTTTTAAGGTTTTTACGGTTTAGGGTTTAAGGTTTAGGGTTTTTTTGGTTTTTTGGTTTAGGGTTTTTAGGGCTTTAAGGTTTTACGGTTTTTAGGGTTTTAGGGTTTTAGGGTTTAGGGTTTAGGGGTTATGGTTTTAGGGTTTTATTGTTTTTATGGTTTTAGGGTCTTAGGGTTTTATGGATTAGGGCTTAGGGTCTATGGTTTAGGGTTTTAAGGTTTTAGGGTTTTTGGGGTTTTAGGGTTATTAGAGTTTAGGGTTTAGGGTTTTAGGGTTTTAGGGTTTTGGGGGTTTTGGTTTTTAGAGTTTAGGGTTTTACGGTTTAGGGTTTTTAGCATTTTAGGGTTTTAGGGTTTTGGTTTTAGGGTTTTTAGGGTTTTAGGATTTTAGGGTTTTAAGGTTTTAGGGTTTTTAGGGTTTTAGGGTTTTAGGGTTTTTAGGGTTTTGGGTTTTAGGGCTTTTAGGGTTTTTAGGGTTTTAAGGGATTTATGATTTTATGGTTTAAAGGTTTTAGGGCTTAGGGTATAGGGCTCGGGGTTTTAGGGTTTTAGGGTTTTTAGGGTTTAGGGCTTAGGGTTTAGGGTTTAGGACTTAGGGTTTTAGATTTTTAAGGTTTTAGGGCTTTATGGTTTTAGGGTTTTTAGGGTTTAGGGCTTAGAGTCTAGGGTTTAGGGTTTTAGGGTTTTGTGGTTTTCAGGGTTTTCAGACATTAGGGCCTCAGGGTTTACGGTTTAAGGTTTAGGTTTTTTAGGGTTTCAGGGTTTTTAGGGTTTACGGTTTAGGGTTTTAGAGTTTTAGGGTTTTTAGGGTTTCGGGATTTTTGAGTTTTTAGGGTTTAGGGCTTAGTGTTCACGGTGTAGGGTTTTATGGTTCTGGGGTCTTTAGTGTTTAGGGTTTAGGCTTTATGGTTTAGGGTTATAAGGGTTTTAGGGTTTAGGGTTTAGTGTTTTAGGGTTTTAGGGTTTTCAAGTTTTTAGGGTTTTAGGGTTTTAGAGTTTATGGTTTTTAGGGTTTTAGGGTTTAGGGCTTAGGGTTTTTGGGTTTTTTGTGTTTTAGGGTTTTAGGGTTTTTAAGGTTTTAGGGTTTTAGGATTTTAGGGTTTTAAAGTTTTAGGGTTTAGGGTTTAGGGTTTTTAGGGCTTTAGGGTTTTACGGTTTCAGGGTTTTAGGGTTTTTAGGGTTTAGGGCTTAGGGTCTAGCGTTTAGGGTTCTAGGGTTCTAGGGTTTTAGGGTTTTCAGGGTTTAGGGTTTATGCTTTAGGGTTTTAGGGTTTAGGGTTTTTTGGGTTTTACGGTTTTAAGGTTTTAGGGTTTTTAAAGTTTTAGGGTTTTAAGGTTTTAGGGTTTAGGGTTTATGGTTTAGGGTTTAGGGTTTTTAGGGCTTTAGGGTTTTAGGGTTTTAGGGTTTAGGGCTTAGGGTCTAGTGTTTAGGGTTTTAGGGTTCTAGGGTTTTAGGGTTTTCAGGGTTTAAGGTTTATGGTTTAGGGTATAGGGTTTTTAAAGTTTTAGGGTTTAGGGTTTTTAGGGTTTTAGGGTTTAGGGCTTAGGGTTTTAGGGAATTAAGGTTTTAGGGTTTTAAGGTTTTAGGCTTATGGGTTTAGGGATTAGGCCACAGCGTTTAGGGCCTAGGGTTTTAGGGTTTTTAGGGTTTTAGTGTTTTGAAGGTTTAGGGTTTTTAGGGTTTTTGGGTTTTTAGGGTTTTAAGGTTTTTAGGGTTTAGGGTTTAAGGTTTAGGGTTTTTTGGGTTTTTTGGTTTAGGGTTTTTAGGGCTTTAAGGTTTTACGGTTTTTAGGGTTTTAGGGTTTTTAGGGTTTAGGGCTTAAGTTCTAGCGTTTAGGGTTTTTAGGGTTTTTAGAGTTTAGGGTTTACAGTTTACGGTTTTTGGGGCTTTAGGGTTTTATGGCTTTATGGTTTTAGGGTTTTGGGTTTTTGGATTTTAGGATTTAAGGTTTTAGGGTTTAGGGTTTTAGGGTTTTGTGGTTTTAGGGTTTTTAGGTTTCAGGGTTTAGGGTTTTTTCGATTTTAGGGTTTTAGGATTTAAGGGTTTTTAGGTTTTATGGTTCATGGTTTTAATGGTTTTAGGGTTTTTACAGTTTAGGGTTTTTAGGGTTTTACGGTTTTTACGGTTTTTGGGTTTTTGGATTTTAGGGTTTTAAGGTTTTAGGGTTTAGGGTTTTTAGGGTTTTACGATTTTAGGGTTTTAAGGTGTTAGGGTTTAGGGTTTTTATTGTCTTAGGGTTTTAGGGTTTTTAGGGTTTTTGGGTTTTAAGGTTTTATGGTTTTTAGGGCTATAGGGTTTTAGGATTTTCGGAATTTTAGGTTTTAGGGTTTAGGGTTTTTAGTGTTTACGATTTAAGGGTTTTAAGGTGTTAGGGTTTAGGGTTTTTATTGTCTTAGGGTTTTAGGGTTTTTATGGTTTTCGGGTTTTAAGGTTCTATGGTTTTTAGGGCTTTAGGGTTTTAGGATTTTTGGAATTTAACGTTTTAGGGTTTAGGGTTTAGGGTTTAGGGCTTAGGGTGTAGGGCTTAGGGTTTTAGGGTTTAGGATTTTCGGGTTTTAAGGTTTTAAGGTTTAGGGTTTTTAGGGTTTACGGTTTTAGGGTTTTAGGATTTTAGGGTTTTAGGATTTTAGGGTTTTAAGGTTTTAGGGTTTAGGGTTTTTATGGTTTTAGGGTTTTTAGGGTTTTTGGGATTTTAGGGTTTAGGCACTAGGGTTTTGTGGTTTTAGGGTTTTTAGGGTTTTAGTGTCTTCAAGGTTTAGGGTTTTTAGGGTTTTAGGGTTTCAGGGTTTTTAGGGTTTTAATGTTTTTAGGGTTTAGGGTTTTTTTTTGTTTTAGGGTTTAGGGTTTCTCAAGCTTTAGGGTCTTACGGTTTTTAGGGTTTTATGATTTAAGGGTTTTTAGGTTTCATGGTTTAGGGTCTAGCATTTAGGGTTTTAGGATTTTCTGAATTTAAGGTTTTAGGTTATAGGGTTTAGGGTTTACGGCTTAGGGTATAGGGCTTAGGGTTTTAGGGCTTTACGGTTTTACGGTTTTTACGGTTTTCAGGATTTAGGGTTTTGGGTTAGGGGTTTTGGGTTTTGGGTTTATGGCTTAGTGTTTTTAGGGTTGTAGGGTTTTTAGGGTTTAGGGCTTAGGGTTTATGGTTTAGGGTTTTATGGTTTTAGGGTCTATCGAGTTTAGGGTTTTCAGGGTGTTAGGGTTTTAGGGTTTAGGGTTTTTAGGGTTTTAGTGTTTTAGGGTTTTAGGGTTTAGGGCTTAGGTTTTTTAGGGTTTAGGTGCCACAGACGGAGCTTCACGGTTTTTAGGTCCTCCCGGGGTGTGTGGCGGGGGATCCTCTTTCTCCTTACCTTTTTGTGTTGGCTATGGAGGGGTTAGATGGTATTTTTCGGAAACCTCCCGCACCACAGTTTTGATATCATTGGAGATGTAGGACGGCGTATTACTCATTTGTGTTTTGCGGATGATTTGATGGTGTTTTGTAGAGCGATGCTTCCTCTGTTAGCTTGATCAAATCGGCCTTGGATTATTTTGCTAAGGTTTCTAGGATTAGTGACTAATGCGAGAAGAGCCAGTTGTTTCTTTAGGATTCGAGATGAGGAGCGATTGATTGGGTTCTGATCTATCATAGGTTTCAGTTGGGCCAATTCTAGGTAAGATATCTAGGGGTTCCTCTAATCTCTACCCGCCTTGACATTCGATTGTAGGCCTCTGTTTGAGCGAATTCTCTCTCGGATTAGGCCTATGGGACGTCGGCATCTTTGACCTATGCGCCGACTCTGATTGATAAAGTCGTACTTTTCTCCATACGAGGTTTATTGGTCCTCCATGTTTCTTTTGCGGCGGCTACGATTAGACGGATTGAGAGTATTTTGGCCTCGTTTCTTTGGAAGGGTACTTCTTTTTTCCCTTCCCCTGGTGCTAAGGTTGCATGGTCTTGTTTGCTATCCATTGATGGAGGGTGGCTTGGGGATTAAGAGGATCCAAGATTGGAATAGGGCGGCTATTATCAAACACGTTTGGAGGCTACTTCTTGATAGATCTTATATATGGTCTTCTTGGGCCCGTTTGGTTCTCCTCGTGGTCGGTCCTTTTGGCATATCCGAGTTACTTAGGGGCTTCATGGGACTTGGAGGAAGATTTTACTTAGCGGGGAGGGTTTGGTGTAGGGGTCTTATTGTGACTTGTATTGGAGATGGTAGGGACACCATGTTATGGCGAGATCAAGGCTTCCGCGAGGGTCCTCTGTGTGACTTGCTCCCTTTTAGAACCTTGACTTCCATTGGTTTGCCGTGGGATGCTCGGGTTTGAGGACATTATTCGAGGATGGTTTGTGGGACTTTCCTTTCGGGCAATGCACACCTTGGCATATACGGGACTCTATTACGGTGCGACCTTGGTGAGTCATCCCTAACCATCTTGTGTGGAAGGGCCAATCCATCAGGAGTTTCTCTATTGATTCACTGGAATGTGTTGCGAGACAAGCGGGATGTGAACTCGATTCATCATCTCTTGTGGTTTCGGGCATATTCCACGTCACTCTTTCATTCTACGGCTGCTTCTCTTGGTCGGCTTCACACCATGGATCGGCTCGCTCTCATGGTGTCATTACGTCCTCCCGATGTGTTTTGTGCGATCGGACTCAGAGACCCGCTGACCATTTGTTTTTCATTGTGACTTTTCCAGTTATGTTTGGCGGGAGGTCACTACCGGGGCGCTTTCTACATGGCCTACTCTCTCTTGGCTCCCTGCTCAGGTGGGCTAGCTTGCATCTTGACGAAAAGGTGACTTGACCACCTTCTTTCCCGGGTTGGTCCTTTCACCACAGTTTATTTCCTATGGTTTGGAGCGGAATAATCGCGTGTTTAAATCGGCATTGTAGCTCTCGTAGATATTGTCTTAGCTATTTGTGATCTAGTTCGGGCCAAGATTTTGGGTCTAACACCTAAGTACGAGATCTCGACTCGGCTCCGTGGGATATGGCATCTTCTGATTAGCTTTGTAAGGAACTGCGTGCTCTTTTGTGTCGGTTTGTGGCTTTGTGTTTATGGTGAGCTGCGTGCTCTTTTATGGTTTGTGGCTTTGTGTTTGTGGTGAGCCTATGTGCTCTTTTATGCCGGTTTGTGGCTTTATTATTTATGGCATCTTCTTGCTTTGTGGGGAGCCTGCGTGCTCTCTTTATGCTATTCATGACTTTGTGGGTTTTCCCACGGGTTCTTGGTGAAAGTTATCAGGTCATCCTCTTGGGAGGGTATGCCCTCGTATTTGTACATTTTTGGTCTTTTATACATACTTACCTTATCCAAAAAAAAGCTTTTAGGGTTTAGGGCTTAGGGTTTAGGGTTTAGGGGTTTTAGGGTTTTAGCATTTTTACGATTTAGGGTTTAGGCTTTAGGCCTTAGGCTTTAGGGTTTTTAGGGTTTTAGGGTCTTAGGGTTTTAGGGTTTAGGGTTTACGGATTTAGGGTTTTTAGGGTTTTAAGGTTTTAGGGTTTAGGGTTTTTAGGGTTTTAGGGTTTTAAGGTTTTAGGGTTTAGGGTTTAGGGTTTAGGGCTTAGGGTTTTAGGGCTTTTAGGGTTTTAGGGTTTTAGGGTTTTTATGGATTAGGGCTTAGGGTCTAGGGTTTAGGGTTTTAGGGTTTTAGGGTTTTCGGGTTTTTGGTGTTTTAGAGTTTAGGGTTATGGTTTAGGGTTAAGGGTTTTTAGGGTTTTAGGGTTTTTAGGGTTTTAGGGTTTTCGGGTTTTTAGGGTTTAGGGTTTAGGGTTTAGGGTTTTTAGGGCGTTTTAGGGTTTTAGGATTTTAGGGTTTCAAGGTTTTAGGATTTTAAGGTTTAAAGGTTTTAGGATTTTAAGGTTTAAAGGTTTTAGGGTTTAGGGTTTTTAGGGTTTTTGGGTTTTACTGTTTTACGGTTTTAAGGGTTTTAGGGCTTTAAGGTTTTAGGGTTTTTAGGGTTTTAGGGATTTTAGGGTTTAGGGTTTAAAGGGTTTTAGGGTTTAGGGCTTAGGGTATGGGGCTTAGGGTTTTAGGGTTTTTAGGGTTTAGGGCATAGGGTTTATGGTTTAGGGTTTAGGGCTTAGGGTTTTAGGGTTTTAGGGTTTTTAATGGGTTTTAGGGTTTAGGGTTTTTAGGGTTTAGGGTTTATGGGTTTACGGTTTTAGGGTTTTACGGTTTTAGGGTTTATGGTTTTTAGAGTTTTAGGGTTTTTAGGGTTTCGGGATTTTTGGGTTGTTAAGGTTTAGGGCTTAGGTTTCAGGGTGTAGGGTTTTATGGTTTTAGTTGTTAGGAAACGACCCGGTTGCGCAGCGGAAAAACAAAAAAATTTACAACCACGGATCGTTCCTTAGAACCCAAAATCAAGGCATAGTTTTACAGGTTTATGCATAATAAGAATCTGCTGAAAAAATAAATCCAAAGGTTTAGATTCATACCCACGTTTGGAGGCTCCACCAATGTTGTCCCTGAATGTGTTTGCTACCGATCCAAGTGTAGGATCGAACCGTAGAGTCCACGAAGACAACCACCAAGAACCAAGGAGGGATTTGCTAGATCCTCCTTGGCCTTAAGAAATCAAGAAGAACAAAAAAGAAAAATTTGATTTTTCAATCAAACAGTGAAAGTGGCGTGGGTTTGAGTGTATGGGGTGTTGTGTTTTTCTTTTCAAAAGGCAAAAATCAATTAATTGAAAAAATCACACAAACACTATTCCTTTTATAGGCAAACCAAGTTGCCCTATTCCCACATGGAATGGGCTTGGGCTCCAACCCAAACACCCCATGTTGCCAAACACTCCCAATTTGATATTTTAATTTAATTCATCATTATCTTAATTAAAATCAATTAATATTTAATTAACATTTAACAATAATGATGATTTAATTAAATATGTGCGAACACACATTTAACCGTAATTTCACTTATTTAATTTTTTAACAAATTAAATAAAAGGCTACGACCTCAGCAAATTTAATTGCCTTTGTGAAATTACCAAAATACCCTTTCGCCTAAAAAAGGCAGCAGCCCTTCTTTCTTCTTGGCTCTTAAATTATCTTCTATGTGTGTGACCCATAGGCTCCTCATCATACCGGTAGTGTATAGTATCGCGATTAACACCAATTAATCGTCTCACTAATACAGAGACCAAGATTGGCCCCTAGCAGGCATCATGGCCACCGATAGATTCGGATTGACAAAGTAGCTACTGTCAAAGATATGGTTACCGTACAATTCGATCCTTTCATCATCGTTATCTCGGCGAGGCGAAGGCATAGAAATAGTGTCAACCTTCGGTTACTCTCGATATTATATATTCGGTTTCTGGACCAATGACCGTATTAATAATGCGGATAGAGCAACAACTCAATCCCACTTTGTGGCCCACAGGTTTTAGTGTCATTGCCATATCTTGAATTGCGCCGTGAGATAACTTCTCCCGTGCCGGGAGTGATGAATCCTTTATCAATCCACCATAGTCTTGATACACTCCTTGATATAGCCAATCACCACCGTCTTGTGACTCTGAATAGAAGCTGCGTTAGGCTAGCGTCAAAGCGTCCAATCGGTGCACAAGGCACTCGGTGATCTCAAGTCTAAGGATCACATGCACCACCATTCGTTAGAGGATTTGTTCCATAGACAGGGGTTACCATCCATATGGAATCCTCAGGTGGAGGGTCGATCCAGGTGAACTTCTTTGTGGTATATCCGCCTCTGAACAAGCACCCATGTGTTGCACCGGTTGTCACCAACAACCTTGACAAGTGAGATCGATCCAGCGCCTTTCGGCGAGGGTCGTTCAACACTATGATAGCCTTACCGTATTATCGTGCCCTTACTTGAGAATAATCTTGGGGCTACGGGACGTTTCTAGAATGGCCACCATATGTGCTCATAGGGTTCTCACTATCAAGATTTGAAACACTTGATACCCTCGTCACGGTTCTACCATTCTAAGGACATATATCAATACATATTGCAATAATAATGATTTACGCGATATAGAATAAAATGCCTTTTATTATTGATTAATGAACATTATTACAAAGAGTCAATTCTACAATAATTGATTGGCTCTAGGGCATCTACTCTAACAATCTCCCACTTGCACTATAGCCAATCATTCATGTATTTAATACCAAATGATTTCAAGTGCCTTTCATGCTTCTGCTGCGACAGAGGCTTTGTTAGTGGATCTGCGAGATTGTCGTCAGTATGCACTTTACTAATCTGCACGTCTTTCCTCTCAACTATCTCTCTGATGAGATGGAATCGTCCAGTATGTGTGGACTTGATGAGACCGTGGTTCCCTAGCTTGAGCAATTGCTCCATTGTTGTCACAATAGATGTCTATAGGATCAACAATCGTAGGAACCACACCAAGTTCAATGACGAACTTCTTAATCAGGTGCCTCCTTGGCGCATCGACAATGCAATATACTCGGCCTCCATTGTAGAGTCGCTACGATGCTTTGCTTGGAGCTCTTCCGACTCTTTGCACCGCCATTGAGACAAAATACAAACCCTGATTGCGATCGATAATCGTCTTTGTCCGTTTGGAAACTAGCATCACTGTATCCTCTTACAGTGAGCTCATCTTCCCCTCCATAAACCAAGAACATATCCTTAGTCCTCTTCAAGTACTTAAGAATATTCTTGTGACCATCCGATGGCGCTCACTTGGATCCGATTGATATCTACTACAAGTGCTCAAAGCACATGAGACATCAATCCAGTACATAGCATGGCATACATGATGGATCCAATTCTTTGATGCATATGGGATCCTCTTCATCCTATCTCTCTCATCTTGTGTTTTAGGACACAATTCCTTAGAGATAAACACCATGTGACATCGGAAGAAATCCTTTCTTGGATTCTTCCATCTTGAATCGTTTCATACTTTGTCAATATATGCACTCGACTTAGGCCAAGCAACCTACGCGATCTATCACGATAGATCTTTATACCAGGATGTAGGTGCTTCCCTAAGTCTTTCATGGAAGCACTTGGATAACCAAGTCTTTACCATTGCAAGTTCGGTATATCATTCCCGATCAAGTATGTCATCGACATACAACACTAGGAATGCTCTGCGCTCCCACTCACTTTCTTGTAAACACGGGGCTCATCTTCGTTTTTGATAAAACCGAATTCTTTTCTGACCTCATCAAAAGCGAATGTTCCAACTCCTTGAAGCTTGCTTGAGTCCATAAATGGATCTCTGCAACTTGCATACCTTATTAGCTTGACTATCAAGAAGCGAAACCATCAGGTTGTGTCATATACACATCCTCCTCAAGGTTTCCGTTCGGGAAAGCGATTTTGACATCCATTTGCCAAATCTCATAGTCATGATATGCAGCAATTGCAAGCATAATCCGGATGGATTTAATCATGGCAACCGGTGAAAAAGGTTTCTTCATAGTCAATGCCATGAATTTGTTTGAAACCTTTGGCAACCAGCCGTGCTTTATAAGTATGCGTTGCCATCCATGTCGATCTTCTTCTTGAAGACCCATTTACACCCTATAGGGTTTTACCCCGGCCGGTGGTTCCACGGAGACCACACTTGGTTACGGTACATGGAGTCCATCTCGATTTCATGGCTTCAAGCCATTTAATGGAATACGGATCCGATATAGCGTCTTCGTAGGTTACGGGTTCATCGTCTTGATAGACTAGTACGTCACCATGTTGAGTCACGAGATAACGTATCTCTCGGGCTCATGGCGTACTCTCCCGGATCTACGTAGCTCTGTGCTACTGAGGTGGTTCACTTTGATCCAGAATTTGTGGAGTAACCTCCTCATGATGCTCAACCACTCCTTGTGGCACATCATCCCGTCCTTCGTCTAGTATATCTTGTGGTTCTAGAACTTCATCGAGTTCTACTTTTCTCCCACTAGTACTTCTTAGAAAATGTTCCTTTTCTAGGAAGACACCGATCGAGCAACAAAAATTTTGCGCTCTTGGGTGGTAGAAATAGTATCCTTTGGTCTCCTTTGGATACCCCACAAATATACATTTACGGATTTTAGGGCCCTGACTTGTTGAAGTTAATTTCTTAACATAAGCTTAGCAACCCCAAATCCTTAGATAAGACAAGTTGGGCTTTCGCCCACTCCATAGCTCATATGGAGTCTTATCTCTGAACTTTGGACACACGGTTTAAACGTGAGTCGCAGTCTCTAGGGCATAACCCCAGAACGATGCAGGTAAATCACTAAAACTCATCATGGACCTAACCATGTCAAGTAAGGTCCTATTCCTCCTTTCTGACACTCCATTGTGTTGGGGTGTATAAGGAGGGTGAGTTGTGATACTATCCCACATTCCTTGGTACTCGAAAAGGGAAAACCCGAGCTTAAGTATTCACCTCCTCGATCCGTAGAAGAGCTTTAATACTTTTGCCCACATATTACGTACTTCATTCTGAATTCCTTGAATTTATCAAAGGCTTGATTTATGTCTCATAAGGTAGACATAACCATATCTCTGAAATCATCGTAAATGTGATGAAGTATGAATATCCACCTGCGGCAGTTGTTAGTGGACCACATACATCACTATGGATGATGCCTACTGATTAGTAGCCCTTTCACTTTGTCTGTGAAAGGAGACTTGGTCATCTTGCCTAAAAGGCATGACTCGCATACCTCAAATGTTTGGAAGTCAAAAGGGGCCAAAACTCCATCCCTTTGAAGTTTTGCAATGCGAGTCTTATTAACATGACACAATCTACAATGCAGGAGATATGTTTGGTTTTGATCGCTATGCTTAGCTTTCTTGGTTTCTATATTGAGAATATCTTTATTGTTTAAATCAAGAACATATAATCCATTATATAACCTTGCAATTCCAAATAGAATACCATTCAAACTAAAGGACAACAATCCATTAGATATCTCAAAATGATACCCCATATTATCCAAAACGGATCTTGAAATAATATTTCTAGAAATAGAAGGTACGTGATAACGATTATGTAGTTCCAACAATAAGCCCGTAGGCAAAGATAAACAATAAGTCCCTACGCTAATGCAGCCACATGTGCTCCATTTCCAACTCGTAGGTCCACCTCTCCCTTGGCGAGCACTCTACTGCCTTAGTCCTGCACATCGGTACAAATGTGAGTACCACATCCTGTGTCCATGACCCAAGATGTTGAGGGAGAGAAGTTAATCTCAATCATGAAAGTACTGAAGTCGTAGCCTCGACTTCTTCTTGCTTGCGAGGAAAGCCTTGCGTGTTTCCTCCGGTGGCGAGGGCTTGCCACAAAAGAAGCGGACTACCTTGCCCTTTCCTATGCCACTCTCGGGCCCAAGAGCAACTGTCCTTTGGGCTTGGGCTTGGGAGGTTTGGCCTTGGCCTTACCCTTGCCGTTACCCTTTGCTTTACTAGCGGCAACGAGTAAAAGCAGGCTTGGACTTTTTCAAGTCTGCTCTGCGATCCTCGGCATGTTGAAGTTACGAGGGGTTTTCTCCATCGTGTTCATATTGAAATTCATTATGAGCGGAGCATAAGTCGAGGCAAGGATTGCAGAATTAAATCCATTTGTAATTATGCATCCAAGCCACATCCCAAAGTCTCAAGCCTCTCATGTGCTCGATCATCTTGAGCACATGAGGACAACAGGCACCCTCGGTCGACGACTCCCAAAGCGGTGCTTTCGACACCTTGTACCTCTCATGTCGAGCATTTGTTTCATAAAGCTCCTTGAGGTGTAGAATTATGGAAGAAGCATCCATATTCTCATGTTGCTTTTGCGACATAGGTGTCATCGATGCTAACATCAAGCATTATGCGCTATCGGCATCATCAAGGAACTTTTGATAAGTTTCCTTAACTTCTGAGTGGCATCGGGATCAGGGCTCGACCATGTATGGCTTTTCAAGGATATACAATTTCTTTTCCGACTTAAGTATAATCCGAAGATTACGATACGATCGAGAAATTGGATCCATCCAACTTTGTTTTCTTTTTCGATTATCGGTCGCGAGGTTCATAATACTCATTTTCGGTGAATCTACAATTGCAGAAAAGATAAAGTTATTATAAAGTTCATTATTATTTAATATGGTCTTTTATTAAGCGATGCTCCCACTTTATTTTACTCAAGCCAATAGCCCTCACTATTAACTCGGGAAAGCCCGTTGGCTTTCCTAGTGGAACCGAGATCCCATCTGCCCATTTCAAACCTTGACTTTGGCGAACAAGCCAAAATGGGTTGATTAGGTAGGCCAACAAACTTAATCCACACCAATTGATAGCTCCCACTATCAACCTCAAATGTGAAAAAAAGCCAACAAGCCAATCACACAATTCAATGGCTCCAACCATTGTCCTCAAGTGTGATTCTCGGTATCGATGAAGTGGACACTACATGTCACCACGTACACATAATATATGTCTTGCTCTACTTTGCCTATGGCGTGTTTATCAACCTTCGCTTTGGCGAACAAGCAAAACCGTCATTTTAAGTCGACCCATCACCATTAAGGAAAACTCCAATGAATTTTAACCTCCCTTTGGTAGAAGTGTACCCTTCGCTTTGGCGAACAAGGTTTCGACGAGCGGTGGTTTGATTAAAACCATGGTGATGGAAGGCATTAGTGACTTAATATACTTAGTTGAGGGGTTTGTTATTTAATGTCTCATCAGATTATTATCTTTGTTAGAATGACATTGTTTGGCATGTTATTCAACATTCAACCTTAGCATGCATTCTAAACAAAATATTAAACGTGCCGGTACATGGCCTAACTAAAACCCGATCTCCTCGAGCCTAGAGGGATCGGTGGGTCACCTAGGGATCTGTAACAAATATCTTGAGTCTTCAAGTATGGTTGCCTCGTCCTTCCGCTTCGTCTCCGGGTACATTACAAAAGCATCATTCTAAATTTACAATAAAATTAATATTAAACTAATTTTACATCAACAAATTTAGAAACCTCGATTTACATTCGAGGGGAATGAGATGAGAAAAGAATGTACATTAAGAAGAAGAGAGAAGAGGCGGGACACGAGCCCTATTTAAAATATTACAGCCATACATACCCAAAATAATTTAAAACATTCACCCTTAGGTCTAAGGCTCATGTACCGCGCACCATGCAATATACAAACAAGTACAAAGCATACATTTCAAAAAACAATCAATTTTTTTGAATTGGGTGGGTTAATTAATTAATTACCCTCTTAAATGTGCGAGAATGTACATTGGCTTTATAGGTTATTAAAAACTGCAGATTAGTCCCTTTAGAAAAAATACAGAATGGGAAAACTACATCCTTCGCGCGGCGAAGGTTTTATCTTCGCGCGGTGAGGATTTCGTATGCATTTCGCTCGGCATCTTCGCCGCGGCGAAGGTTTTATCTTCGCCGCGGCGGATTTAAGTGGAATCTAGCCGCCCAGTTGCGGCGAAGGGTTTTATCTTCGCGCGGCGAAAACTTCGAAGGCTCCTGCAGCGGCTTTACATCCGCGGCGGCTGAAATCCCCAATTTCTGATTCGCGTTTTTGCGGTTTTTGTGTATAAACACTAATCCAAATCAAATCAAGCGTACATCGTTCAACAGGATATTAACCAACCATTATAACATTCAACAACACATTATTAAACCACTTTATCATTTGAATTACTCATTCAACAATGGATTTACAGATTTTTCAATAAAAGCGGGTTTTTCATGTGATTCATCAAGGCGGCATGTTATCAACAAATACATGTATCAACCATTCAAAAAGCGTAAATCTAGTACCTAGGGCTCTGATACCCTTTGTTAGGAAGCGACCGGTTGCGCGCGGAAAACAAAAAAAATTTACAACCACGGATCGTTCCTTAGAACCCAAAATCAAGGCAGATTTTACGATTTATGCATAATAAGAATGCTGAAAAAATAAATCCAAAGGTTTAGATTCATACCCACGTTTGGAGGCTCCACCAATGTTGTCCTGAATGTGTTTGCTACCGATCAAGTGTAGGATCGAACCGTAGAGGTCCACGAAGACAACCACCAAGAACCAAGGAGGGATTTGCTAGATCCTCCTTGGCCTTAAAAATCAAGAAGAACAAAAAAAGAAAAATTTGATTTTTCAATCAAACAGTGAAAGTGGCGTGGGTTTGAGTGTATGGGGTGTTGTGTTTTTCTTTTCAAAAGGCAAAAAT
>CM047900.1:6557847-6651538 GCA_026229545.1 Pistacia atlantica
AAAACAAAATTTACTACTTACTTTAAAGGCTAATTAATGACAGTAAAACTAATTCAAGAGAAATATCAATTAAACAAACGGTTAGGGTTTTGACTTCACTAGGATTTTATGAATTAATCTACGAATTATGTTACTTCTACACTCACATGTACGAATTATAAATCGGACTCGCTAATGTGTAAAACATACCTTCTTAGGCTATGTTTTCCTACTTTTTCCTATTAAGCTTCTGCACCCAACAAATTAAAGATTAATAGTTCTAAGTTCGTTAAGCTAAATGGAATCCTACATTGATTTCATTGATTCTCAAACCTATCTCTAGCGTTCAATACAACAATGGCAATTACCCTAAGAAGCTCATACATGATTCATTTCTCAATCTCATCATGTTCAACAAATAATTTCAATAAAAACAAGAGTAATCACACAATCCATGCAATAGAATGTAAAAGCAACATTAATTTATTGATTAAAAATAAAAATCCCAACTACATAAAAACCCTAACCCAAGGTGAGTTAGTTCATACTAAAATTAACACAAATAGAAATAAAAACAGTACACAATGCATTCAACATGTTGGAATAAAGAAAAGAGAACAAAAATCTTCCCTATGTGATGAATCGAAAGAGTTCAATCTCCAATCTTCTCTTCTTTCTCCCAAAAATGTCGAACTCCTTATTAAAATGAATAAGTCTTTTTTATATAGTCGGTCCAAAACAAACATAAAACTTTTGCCTAAATTGAAATGCACAGTTTTGAAAAACTGGAACTTGCAGACTTCGCTACAGCAACGAGTTGGTTTACAATTCTTAATTTGTCCCGAGAGTTTATCATCGCGGCGAACTTTTCTGCACAATTTTGAAATTACGGAATTGCAATCTGCTTGCTTCCTTGCTTGAATATTCAATCTTTGGTGCTTTCCAATAGGAACCAGCTTCATAGTACTTCAAATCCGATTCAGAACTCCCCTGAATCCTTAGATTTGCTTGCTTCTGAGTCCAGAAACTCAATTCCGCTCAATATTTGCTCTAACTGCACGTTTTGGCCTGAAACATAAAATATATGCAATTAAGTTGGAATTCAGGCACAAACGAACTAAGAAGCATCCAAAATCTGGCCAAAAAGCCTAGATAGATCAGTATAATCCTAGGATTATCAACAAGGTGAAAGGGCTACTGAGCTGATAGGCATCATCCATAGTGATGTATGTGGTCCACTAACAGTTGAAACCAAAGGTGGATATTCATACTTCATCACATTTACTGATGATTTCAATAGATATGGTTATGTCTACCTTATGAGACATAAATCTGAAGCCTTTAATAAATTCAAGGAATTCAGGAATGAAGTACAGAATATGTTGGGTAAAAGTATTAAAGCTCTTTTGTCAAATCGAGGAGGTGAATACTTAAGCTTAGGGTTTTCTGAATACCTGAAGGAAGGCGGGATAGTATCACAACTCACCCCTCCGTATACACACCAGCACAATGGAGTGTCTGAAAGGAGGAATATGACCTTACTTGACATGGTTAGGTTCATGATGAGTTTTAGTGATCTACCTAAATCATTATGGGGTTATGCCCTAGAGACTGCAATTCACGTTTTGAACCATGTGCCGTCAAAGTCTGTAGATAAGACTCCATATGAACTATGGAGTGGGCGAAAGCCCAACTTGTCTTATCTAAGGATTTGGGGTTGTGAAGCTTATGTTCAAAAATTGACTTCGAACAAGCTAGGCCCAAAATCCTATAAATGTATATTTGTGGGGTATCCAAAGGAGGCCAAAGGATACTATTTCTATCACCCAGAGGAGCACAAAATCTTTGTTGCTCGTTCTGGTGTCTTCCTAAAAAAGGAATTTTGTCTAAGAAGTACTAGTGGGAGAAAAGTAGAACTCGATGAAGTTCTAGAACCACAAATAATACTAGACAAAGGACAGGATGATGTGCCACAGGAAGTGGTTAAACATCATGAGGAGGTTACTCCACAAACTGTGGATCAAAGTGAACCACCTCAAGTAGCACAGGAGCTGCGTAGATTTGGGAGAGTACGCCATGAGCCCGAGAGATATGATTATCTCGTGACTCAATATGGTGACGTACTAGTCTACCAAGATGATGAGCCCATGACCTACGAAGACACTATATCGGATCCAGATTCCTTTAAATGGCTTGAAGCCATAAAATTTGAGATGGACTCCATGTACCAGAACCAAGTATGGTCTCTGGTGGAACCACCTAAAGGGGTAAAACCCATAGGGTGTAAATGGGTCTTCAAGAAGAAGACTGGCGTGGATGGCAAGGTGCATACTTATAAGGCACGACTAGTTGCTAAAGGTTTCAAACAAATTCATGTTATTGACTATGAAAAAACCTTTTCGCTGGTTACCATGATTAAATCCATTCGGATTATGCTTACGATTGCTGCCTATCATGACTATGAGATTTGGCAAATGGATGTCAAAACAGCTTTCCCAAATGGAAACCTTGAAGAGGATTTGTATATGACACAACCCAATGGTTTCGTTCTTGATGGGCAAGCTAATAGGGTATGCAAGTTGCAGAGTTCCGTTTTGATGAAGCCGTAAAAGAATTTGGTTTTATCAAGAACGAAGATGAACCCTATGTTTACAAGAAAATGAATAGGAGCACAGTGGCATTCCTAGTGTTGTATGTTGATGACATACTTCTGATTAGAAATGATATACCGAACTTATAGTCTGTAAAGACTTGGTTATCCAAGTGCTTCTTTATGAAGGACTTATGGGAAGCAGCCTATATCCTTGGAATAAAGATCTATCATGATAGATCACGATAGATCGCTTAGGTTGCTTGGCCTAAGTCAGAGTGCATATATTGACAAAGTACTGAAAAGATTCAGTATGGAAGAATCCAAGGAAGGATTTCTTTCGATGTCACATGGTGTTTATCTCTCTAAGGAAATGTGTCCTAGAACACAAGATGAGAGAGATGGGATGAGGAGGATCCCATATGCATCAGCAATTGGGTCCATCATGTATGCCATGCTATGTACTCAGATTGATGTCTCACGTGTTTTGAGCACTTGTAGTAGATATCAATCGGATCCAGGTGAGCGTCACTGGATGGCTGTCAAGAATATTCTTAAGTACCTGAAGAGGACTAAGGATATGTTCTTGGTTTATGGAGGGGAAGATGAACTCACTGTAAGAGGATATAGTGATGCTAGTTTCCAAACAGACAAAGATGATTATCGATAGCAATCAGGGTTTGTATTTTGTCTCAATGAGGGTGTAGTGAGCTGGAAGAGCTCCAAGCAAAGCACTGTAGTGGACTCTACAATAGAGGCTGAGCATATTGCATTATCAGATGCGGCCAAGAAGGCAGTCTAGATTAAGAAGTTTGTCATTGAACTTGGTGTGGTTCCCATAATTGTGGATCCAGTGGACATCTATTGTGACAATAATGGAGCAATCGCTCAAGCCAGGGAACCATGGTCTTATCAGAAGTCCAAAAACATGCTCAGACGATTCCATCTCATCAAAGAAATAGTTGAGAGGAAAGATGTGTAGATCAATAAAGTGCATACTGACGACAATCTCGTAAATCCACTAACAAAGCCTCTGTCACAGCAGAAACATGAAAGGCACTTGAGATCATTTGGTATTAAATACATGAATGATTGGTTGTAGTGCAAGTGGGATATTGTTAGAGTGCATGCCCTAGAGCCAATCAATTATTGTAGAATTGACTCTTTGTAATAATGTTTATTGATCAATTAAAATGCATTTTATTCTATATCGCGTAAATCATTATAGTATGTATTAATATATGTCCTTAGAATGGTAGAATTGTGACGAGGGTATCAAGTGTTTCAAATCTTGATAGGGAGAACCCTATGAGCATATATGGTGGCCATTCTAGAAACGTCTGTAGCCCTATTATTGTTCCGAAGTAAGGGCACAGATAATACGATAAGGCTATTATAGTGTTAAACAACCCTGTTGAAAGGTAGTGACTGATCTCACTTGTCAAGGTTGTTTGGTGACAACCTGGTGCAACACATGGGTGCCTTTTGTAGGCAAGTTCACTGGACTGACCCACTGGAGGATTCCATATAGATGGTAACCCTAGTGTCTATGGAACAAATCCTCTAACGAATGGTGGTGCATGTGACCCTTAGACTTGAGATCACCAGAGTGCCTTGTGCATCGATTGGTGTAGTTTGACATGTAACACCTACTAAAAACTAGTACAATGCATGCAATTTAACAACAGAAAATTGGGCCCAAAATGTTTCTTTTCATTACAATTCATGTGTCTTTTATACATAAAGAGTACTATTTACAAAATGTATTTTAAAAAGACAAAACAGGGAAACAGTGTAGCTATTCCTCATTGCTTGCCGACGCCCCTCCGCCGCACCTCAACATCACCTAGAACCTGCATCCACAAAGGAAAATAACGGGGTGAGCACAAAATAATGCTCAGTAAGTAAAACTCTCTATCTATCTGTCCCCGTATGAATAACTCTTAACTCTTTCCTTATGCTATCTCTGATTCTATTTCTGTTTCTAATAACATCATGGCCTCATCTTACCGGGAGGTACGGCCGGATAGGCGTTCACACAACACCATCTCACTCTCTATGGCTATCGGGTGGAATTCACAGTACCAACCCGTTCTTAGTGACTACCGAGTGAGGATCACAAAGCACCAACTCGGTTCTTTCTAACTATCGGGTGGAGATCACCTAGCGCCTACCCGTTCCTCATGAATTTTGGGTAACGATCATCAAGCATTTACCCGTCTCTAGTCACTATCGGGTGATGATCACAAAGCATCAACCCGCTTCTACTAGCCGTTGGATGATGATCACAAAGCATCAACCTACATATCTCTTAACTAATCGGGTAGTGGTCACAAAGCATCTACCCATTCCTATTACTCATTGGGTGATGATCACTAAGCATCGACCCAACTCTCTAAGGCTATTCGGATGATGATCACAAAGTATCAATCCGATTCTCATAACGGTCGAGTGATGATCACAAAGCATCATCCCAACTATGCTACTCTTCTAACTCATTCTATGGTAGCATTTTTCAATGCTCTCTACCCTTAGAGTAATTTTACCCACTAAGCTCTCTACTCATAGGGTATTTCTATACACAAAGTTTCCTACTCTTTCTTAGGTCACTTGTCAATGCATATAACAATGCACATGGATGATTCATCTCTACTAATGCACTTGTGAAATGCCAACATGCAATGTTGCAAGAATTAAGGTTCATTACTCACACTCAAACCTCTATTAGGCATTTCATCAAACAACTCATGTGCACTATAAAACTCTATCATAGCCATGAATCTAAAACTTTTCCTAACCATCCAAAATAGGGAAAAACCCCTTCACAAAGTCATAATAACCTGTCAAACAAAACACGTCCAAGAAGGGTTCCATAACACCCCTTCAAATCCATCTCAACTACCTTGTCAATCCAACAACCCATTTCTCAATTTTGCAAGGTATAAATAATCCCCAAAGCATAGAAATCTCTATTTAATCCTTCATACATGCTATATTACATGCACATCCCATCCATACATCATTTCTATCAAAACCCTAATCAAGAAAATTCATAAATCTCAACTTGGGTTGGGTTTTACTTACTTGTTATGGAGAGACTTCACCAAATCTTCTTTTCACTTGGTTTGCTTGACTATTCTCTCTACTCTTAACCAAAAAGAATGAAAACCCTCAAAAACCAAAATGAACTAAAATCCACAAATCACACAACTTAAGGAGAAATCCTTACCTTAGGAAGCCTTAGGTTGCTTTTTCTACCCCAAATCACTTCAAAATCCCTTGGAAATCCTTGATCAAAAGAAAAGGAGAAGTTGAGAGGAGGAGAATGAAGAGTTGCGTTTGAGAAGAAGAGAAATGAGGGGTTTCTTTGATTCTAATTCCTTTTAATGAAATATAAACACACTCATTCCCATTTTGCCCTTATTCTTCTATGGAAATTCCATCCATATCCTTTGATTCATTACAAACTCACCCCCAAATCAACATATTCTCCATGAAAAATCCTTGCAATTCACTCCCCACTTTTCCTGCTAATTAGGGGTAGAATGGTCAAATAGCGCTTGGGGAAGAAAATATCAAAAACTCAATAAACATTTTATTCGGCCTGTCGCCGCGGCGAAGAAACCTTTGTCGCCGCGGCGAAACTGTCCAGAGAGTTTCACCCTTGGTTTCAACACATCTTCGCCCCGGCGAAGCTTGGTACACTCAAATTCTTCTATTTTCAACCAATTTCAGGGCAAACATTCAACATAACATTCATTCCAACAATATTACTAAAACCAACTCAAAAGAGAGCGAAAGAGGAAACAATAACAACGTACCTCAGGTGGGGCGTTACAATTCTTCCCCCCTTAAAAGAATTTCGTCCCCGAAATTCAAACAAATAACTCTGGGAAACGATTCTGCATGTCCCGCTCTACTTCCCAAGTGGCTTCTTCCACTTTATGATTCCTCCAAAGGACCTTCACTAGCGGAACACTCTTGTTCCGAAGCTCTTTAACCCTTCGATCTAGAATTTGAACTGGACGTTCTTCATATACTAGATTCTCTGCTACTTCAACGTCTTCTACGCTCAGGATGTGGAGGGGATCACTTACATACTTCCGTAGCATCGAGACATGGAAGACATCATGCACCCTGTCCATACTAGGTGGTAGAGCCAATCTGTAGGCCACCTTTCCCACTCGTTGCAAGACCTCAAAAGGACCTACATACCTCGGTGCTAACTTCCCTTTGGTTCCAAAGCGCATTACTCGCTTATAGGGGGAAACCTTCAGAAACACCTTGTCGCCCACTTGGAATTCTACCTCTTTCCTCTTCAAATCGGCATAACTCTTCTGTCGATCTTGGGCTTGCTTCATTCTACTTCTGATTACCTTCACATCTTCTACTAGCTTCTGAGTCATCTCTGGCCCAAGAGCGGTACTCAACTCATCTCTTTCGCCTACTTCATCCCAATGAAGTGGAGACCTACACCGTCTACCATACAAAGCCTCGTAAGGCGCCATTCTAATTGTAGACTGATAACTGTTGTTGTAGGCAAATTCCACTAAGGGTAACATCTCACGCCAGGATACTCTATAATCCATGCAACAGGCTCTCAACATATCCTCGAGCACCTGATTCGTTCTCTCGGTTTGGCCATCTGTCCTGGGATGATAGGGCAGTCTTGAATGCTAAACGGGTACCCAAACTCCTCTGTAAACTTGTCCGGAAGGCTGAAACAAATCTGGAATCTCTATCTGATACTATAGTCTTGGGCACACCATGCAATCTGACTATCTCCTTGAGGTAAATCTGAGCCAACTGATCTGTAGTGGTACTTTCCTTTACTGGGAGAAAATGGGCTGACTTGGTTAATCTATCCACAATCACCCATATTGCATTACACCCTTTTTGCACTCTGGGAAGACCCGTGATAAAATCCATTGAAATGCTCTCCCATTTCCACTCCGGAATACTCAATGGTTGAAGCAACCCCGACGGCCGTTGATGTTCTGCTTTCACCTGCTGACAAGTTAGACATTTAGTCACAAACTCTGCAATGTCTTTTTTCATACCTGACCACCAATAGCCTTTCTTGATATCCTGATACATCTTGGTTGCTCCCGGATGAGCGGTGTACGGTGTGTCATGAGCCTCTACAAGGACTTTCTGTTTCAACTCCTCATTTGGAGGAATGCACAACCGATTTCTGAAATAGAGGACACCATCTTTCACAAAGAATTCTGATGTCTTGCCCTCACGCACTTGCTGAACTATTTTTTGACACCACTCATCAGCCATTTGCTTTTCTCTAATTTCCTCTAGTAAAGAGGACTGTACCACTAAGGTGGCAATTCTTCCCGGAACCACCTCAATCTGCTCCTTAGACAATTCTTCTATTAACTCTTTCTGCCTGGTAAGCCGAAAAACATGGGCCTTTCTACTCAAAGCATCGGCTACGACATTGGCTTTCCCCGGTTGATATTTGATCTCACAATCATAATCCTTAACCAGCTCTAGCCATCTCCTTTGCCTCATATTCAACTCGTTTTGGGTGAAGAAGTACTTTAGACTCTTATGGTCGGTGTAGATATTACTCTTCACACCATACAGGTAATGCCTCCAAATCTTTAAGGCAAAGACCACGGCTGCTAACTCTAGGTCATGCGTAGGGTATCTGGTCTCGTACTCTTTCAATTGACAAGAAGCATAAGCTATAACCCTACCCAACTGCATCAGCACGGCTCCAAGTCCCTGCAAAGAGGCGTCGGTATAAATGTCATAATCTACACCCTCCTGCGGTAACACTAGCACAGGAGCTGATGTTAACCTCTTCTTCAATTCTTGAAAGCTTTCTTCACACGCTGCTGACCAGACAAAAGGAGTTTTCTGCTTGGTAAGAGCGTCAGCGGTTTAGCCAAGCGGGCGAATCCCGCTACAAAACGCCGGTAGTAACTGCTAAGCCTAAGAAACTCCCTGATTTCTTTCTTGTTCTCGGCTTTTGCCATTCCAGGATTGCCTGCACGTTACTCGGATCTACCGCAATCCCTTCCTTTGACACGGTATGACCCAGGAATATCACTTGGTTCAGCCAAAACTCACACTTGGAAAATTTAGCACACAACTTCTTTTCTCTCAGCCGTTGCAATACTAATCTCAAGTGTTTCTCATGTTCTTCTCTTGACTTTGAGTAAATCAAAATGTCGTCGATGAAGACAACAATGAACTGATCCAAATACTCATGGAATACCCTGTTCATCAGGTCCATAAAAATTGCTGGGGCATTAGTCAAACCAAAAGGCATTACTATAAATTCATAATGCCCATATCTTGTACGAAAGGCAGTCTTAGCCACATCTTGCTCAACCACTCGTACCTGATGATACCCGGACCTCAAATCAATTTTGGAGAACACTGCCGCTCCTTTCAACTGATCAAAAAGGTCATCTATCTGGGGTAGCGGGTACTTATTCTTCACTGTAACTTTATTCAGCTCCCTATAATCAATACACATCCTTAGTGATCCATCCTTCTTTTTTACAAACAGGATTGGAGCTCCCCAAGGGGAATGACTTGGTCGGATAAAGCCTTTATCTAACAGCTCTTGGAGTTGCTTCTTTAATTCTTGGAGCTCAGTTGGGGCCATTCGATAAGGGGCTTTAGGTATTGGTGCTGTCCCGGGTGCTAGTTCGATACTAAATTCTACCTCTCTCTCTGGAGGCAAACCCGGTAACTCTTCCGGAAACACATCTAGGAAGTCTCGAACTACTGGCACCTTCTGAATCTCTAACTGTGGAACATCACCACTCTGCACTACATGGGCAATATACCCCGAACACCCCTTTCTCAACATCTTCCTGGCTTTTACATTACTAATCAGCATGCTCAACTGATGGCCTTCTCCAAAACTAAACTTATCTCCACAATCGAGGTTAAACCTCGCCTTCTTTTTCCGACAGTCAATCTCTACTCCATAACTCCCTAGGAAATCCATGCCCAGAATCACATCAAAGTCGGGCATATCGAAAACTATTAAGTCAACGATTAACTCTCTACCCTGGATCACTAAGGACTCTCTTAACAAAATCTCTTGAGTCACGACACTAACCCCATCGGGTAGCTCTATCTTAATGGGTTGAGTCGCTCTAGTAGGTTTCAAACCTAATCTCTCAAGCATCCCATAAGATATAAACGAATGGGTAGCACCCGAATCAATTAAAGCATATAAAGGGACTGCATGAAATAATAAGCCCGACCGATGCTGGTGATGGGTGGCCTCTGCTTCCCCTTGTGCCACGGTAAAAACTCTCGGCATTCGCAGATACCTCCTACCCGAACCTCCCCGAGTAGTTGGTGGAAGAGGAGCTTTACAATCTCTCATCATGTGCCCTCGTGTCGGCACCTATAACATACTCTCGATCCTTCAGCATTCATTCTCCCGGGTGATTCTTCCCACACTTAGGGCAAGGAGGAAACCCTTCCGTTCGAGGTCACTTATTCTTCCACTCTTTTCTATTCTGTTTATATTGAAACTTCTTCTTCTGATTCTTCATTTCTTTGCCTCTTACACCCTCATGCTTCTCTCTCTGAGGAGTAGCAGGTAGCTCCTTTGGTCCTACTGTCGAGGGTCCTACGGGGAAGATCTTATTCTCAAAAATCTCCGCCTTCATTGCCCGCCTCAAGGCCTCACTGTAATTCCGAGGAGGGTTGGAGCTTGTCATAATATCCCGGGCTATCTCCGGCTTCAATCCATGAACAAACTTATCCCTTCTCAAGGCCGGAGTACTAACTATTCCCGGTGCAAACCTTGCAAGAGCGTTGAACTTTACTGAGTACTCTTTCACAGCGCTTGTCCCTTGCTGTAGACTGATAAATTCTTGGAACTTCTCATGAACTTGGTCCTCTGTTCTATACTCGGCCTCAAACTCTTGCCTAAACTCTCCCCACGTCATCACTGTCACGTCATGAGTTTCTTCCATTAATTCCCACCAAATTCGGGCATCACCCCGAAACAAGAAACTCGCATACCGGATCTTCTCCCGGTCTGACATGGGAAATAAACCCGTGGCTTGTTCTACTGACCCAAGCCACTCTTCGGCTACTACTGGATCCGTAGTACCCTTAAACTCTGAGGGTTGATGCTGACTGGAAAGACCGTAGATCGGTTCCACTCTGTTCGGTACTGGGGGAGGTACCATTTGCCCTCTTTCGACAGGCGTAACTGGCGGTGCTTGTACGGGGGGTACAACTCTCCCCTGAGTTTCAATCATAACTTGCTGTATTATTCCCCGGATTCTAGCTTCATCCAAAGGAGGGGGCGTAGACTCTGGTGGGTTAGAAGGTTCTCCTTCATTCACCACACCTTTACCGCGATTTCGATAACTACGCCTCATCTACAAAATGATCACACTTATGAACTCAAGAGACAATTACTATAAGGAAAGAATTACTCACACGGTCGGTTAGAGGACGTCGTGGCGATGAGAATAGTACACTGTTCAATTCCAAAATCTTTGCTCTGATACCAAAATGTAACACCTACTAAAAACTAGTACAATGCATGCAATTTAACAATAGAAAATTGGGCCCAAAATGTTTCTTTTCATTACAATTCATGTGTCTTTTATACATAAAGAGTACTATTTACAAAATGTATTTTAAAAGACAAAACAGGGGAAACAGTGTAGCTATTCCTCATTGCTTGCCGATGCCCCTCCGACCGCAACATCACCTAGAACCTGCATCCACAAAGGAAAATAACGGGGTGAGCACAAAATAATGCTCAGTAAGTAAAACTCTCTATCTATCTGTCCCCGTATGAATAACTCTTAACTCTTTCCTTATGCTATCTCTGATTCTATTTCTGTTTCTAATAACATCATGGCCTCATCTTACCGAAGGTATGGCCGGATGGCGTTCACACAGCACCATCTCACTTTCTATGGCTATCGGGTGGAATTCACACAGTACCAACCCGTTCTTAGTGACTACCGAGTGAGGATCACAAAGCACCAACTCGGTTCTTTCTAACTATCGGGTGGAGATCACCTAGCGCCTACCCGTTCCTCATGAATTTTGGGTAACGATCATCAAGCATTTACCCGTCTCTAGTCACTATCGGGTGATGATCACAAAGCATCAACCCGCTTCTACTAGCCGTTGGATGATGATCACAAAGCATCAACCTACATATCTCTTAACTAATCGGGTAGTGGTCACAAAGCATCTACCCATTCCTATTACTCATTGGGTGACGATCACTAAGCATCGACCCAACTCTCTAAGGCTATTCGGATGATGATCACAAAGCATCAATCCGATTCCCATAACGGTCGGGTGATGATCACAAAGCATCATCCCAACTATACTACTCTTCTAACTCATTCTATGGTAGCATTTTTCAATGCTCTCTACCCTTAGAGTAATTTTACCCACTAAGCTCTCTACTCATAGGGTATTTCTATACACAAAGTTTCCTACTCTTTCTTAGGTCACTTGTCAATGCATATAACAATGCACATGGATGATTCATCTCTACTAATGCACTTGTGAAATGCCAACATGCAATGTTGCAAGAATTAAGGTTCATTACTCACACTCAAACCTCTATTAGGCATTTCATCAAACAACTCATGTGCACTATAAAACTCTATCATAGCCATGAATCTAAAACTTTTCCTAACCATCCAAAATAGGGAAAAACCCCTTCACAAAGTCATAATAACCTGTCAAACAAAACACTTCCAAGAAGGGTTCCATAACACCCCTTCAAATCCATCTCAACTACCTTGTCAATCCAACAACCCATTTCTCAATTTTGCAAGGTATAAATAATCCCAAAGCATAGAAATCTCTATTTAATCCTTCATACATGCTATATTACATGCACATCCCATCCATACATCATTTCTATCAAAACCCTAATCAAGAAAATTCATAAATCTCAACTTGGGTTGGGTTTTACTTACTTGTTATGGAGAGACTTCACCAAATCTTCTTTTCACTTGGTTTGCTTGACTATTCTCTCTACTCTTAACCAAAAGAATGAAAACCCTCAAAAACCAAAATGAACTAAAATCCACAAATCACACAACTTAAGGAGAAATCCTTACCTTAGGAAGCCTTAGGTTGCTTTTTCTACCCCAAATCACTTCAAAATCCCTTGGAAATCCTTGATCAAAAGAAAAGTAGAAGTTGAGAGGAGGAGAATGAAGAGTTGCGTTTGAGAAGAAGAGAAATGAGGGGTTTCTTTGATTCTAATTCCTTTTAATGAAATATAAACACACTCATTCCCATTTTGCCCTTATTCTTCTATGGAAATTCCATCCATATCCTTTGATTCATTACAAACTCACCCCCAAATCAACATATTCTCCATGAAAAATCCTTACAATTCACTCCCCACTTTTCCTGCTAATTAGGGGTAGAATGGTCAAATAGCCCTTAGGGAAGAAAATATCAAAAACTCAATAAACATTTTATTCGGCCTGTCGTCGCGGCGAAGAAACCTTTGTCGCCTGTAGAACTGTCAGAGTTTCACCCTTGGTTTCAACACATCTTCCGCCGGCGAAGCTTGGTACACTCAAATTCTTCTATTTTCAACCAATTTCAGGGCAAACATTCAACATAACATTCATTCCAACAATATTACTAAAACCAACTCAAAAGAGAGCGAAAGAGGAAACAATAACAACGTACCTCAGGTGGGGCGTTACATGACACTAGCCCAATGCAGTTCTATTTAGAGTTGTCAATATGGTAAGGATTGGCTGCATCAAGGAGTGTATCAAAACTATGGTGGATCGACAGAGGATTCATCACTCTCGGGTACAGGGGATGTTATCTCACGGCGCAATTCAGTAAATGGCAATGACACTAAAACTGTGGCCATAGTGGGATTGAGTTGTTGCTCTAACCAGTTTATTATTCTGGTCATTGGTCCGATGGCGAATACATACATATCGAGAGTAACTGAGGTTAACACTATTTCTGTGCCTTGGTCTCGTTGAGATAACAGATGATGAAATGATTAGATTGTACGGTAACCATATCGTTGATAGGTAGTTGCTTCACTAAATCCGAATCTGTCGGGTGGCCATGATACCTTGCTAGGGGCCAATCTTGGTCTGTGTTGTAATGACTTCTTTCTAATAGTATATTTTATAACATATACTATGAAAACATACATAATTAGCATATGAAAATAGTTGGGCCCAAATTTTTCTTTACATACAAAATATAATTCTTTACATATATCAAAATAACAAGTACAAAAACTTAGCAACGATGGACAGTAATGCCAATTCTCTTCGCTTGTCGACGTCCTTCCGACCGCTGCTCACCTATTTCCTTCAAAAAACAAGGAAAAACAACGGGGTGAGCATAAAAATGCTTAGTAAGTAAATCCCTTAACTTTTCTTCTTCTTTGATTCTTTCCTTACTTAATTCTCTTCTTCTTTCTTTGTCTGTTTCTAATTCTCTCTGTTCTTTTCTTTCTTTCTAATTCTCTCTGTTTCTTCCTTTCTTTCTGCTCTTTCTTTCTTACTCTTTCTATTCTTTCTCTTCTTACTCTTCTATTCTTTCTAACCATAATAAAATTCATGGGAATATGCATAAATGAAATGCATATGCAATAATGCATAAAAATGCATTTTATTTCTTCTTTCTATTGCTTTTCTTTTCTTTTCTATTCTTTTCTTTTTCTTTCTAACCATAATAAAATTCATGGGAATATGCATAAATGAAATGGATATGCAATAATGCATAAAAATGCATTTTATTTCTTCTTTCTATTTCTTTTCTTTTCTTTTTCTTTCTATGCTTTTCTTTTCTCTTATTGTCTTGCTTGCCCAAGCTTCTCTTTTCTTTCTTGTTTCTTTTCTTTTCTTTGCTTGTTCAAGCTTTCTCATTCTTTCTTTTCTTATTCTTCTCTTTTCTTATTCTTTGCCGATCGGACTCGGTTGATGTATGGACTCGAAACCTTGGCCGTGTGAGTGAGTACAGTCCTCATCTACATGTACTCTTGCGGACCGTACAAATTCTTCTTTCTTCTTAGGTCATTCAATTAAGGTGACGTGCATGTAGGAATTCTTCTTGGTACAACCCTCATCCACATACACTCTTACGAGTCGTATAATTCTTCTTCTTCTTATGCCACTCAATTAAGGTGACGTGTATGTGAGAATTTCTTCTTAACACTCACGGTTCCCCATCACACCAACCTATTCTTTTCTCTTCTTTAACACTTTTTCTTTCTTTAATTCTTTAATGCTTATTCTTTCTTTCTCTTTATTCTTAGAATGTTTTATTCTTTCTTTCTCTTTATTCTTAGAATGTTTTATTCTTTCTTTCTTTATTCTTTCTTAAGTTTCTATACATACACAATTATATGCATATGGATGGCTCATGCTTAAAATATCTTACTTAAATGTACTTATGAAATGCACATATGCAATGTTGCATAAAATTAAGGTTTCTGCTCAACTCATACTTCTCTTACGCATTTCATCAAACAATACTTGTGCATAAACAAACGCTAATGTAATTATCATTCTATTTGTTTCTTAAACCATCCAAATTGAGAGAAAAACTCTCTTGTAACATCACCATACCTACACGGCAAAAACACTCCCAATAGTTTCTCCAATTCTTCCAATTTCAACCCATCATCAAACCATCACATACATTCCTCATATTCAAGTATATCCAAAAACAAGCATAACTAATCATCCATCTCATCTCAATTTCTCAATAATCATAACATATGCATATTTAAAAGAAATCTCTACTCACTTGATTTTCTTAAACTTTAACTTGAGTTGGATTTTGAGTGGAATTTACTTACTTTATGCTTGAGTAGTCTTTACTAAGCTCTCTACTCTTGTTGGATTCAAATCTTCTCTTAACCCTAAGCATAAACTCCATAAGAACTCAACTTTTACACAAATAAAACATAGATAAAGAGCAAGAATCCTTACCTCTTGAAGCCTAAAATCAAAACCCTATGAAAAACCACTCAAAAGCCCTCAAAATCCTTGGAGGATTGAATGAAAATTTGAGACAAAATGGGGGAGGAGTGTGGCGGTGGAATGAAGAAAGTAAGGGTTTCAAACCCTTAACACTTTAGTTTATAAACACACTTTCCCATTTTGCCTTTACTGTTTCTTGAAAATTCCATCTATGTCCCTTAGTCAATTACCATAATGCGCTCATTTTTAATGCATTCTCTATGAAATTCTATCTCTTTTCACTTCCCACTTTTCCAACTAATTTTGAGTGAAAAGACCATTTTACCCTTAATGCAAGTTTAAGGCATTTTCTTCATATTCTCTTAAAATCACTTTAACCAAAATTAACTAAGGGCTATAAAAACATAAATTAAATCATTTACCTCCATGCTGGGCATTACAATTCTCCCCCCTTAAAAGAATTTCGTCCCCGAAATTCAAGCGAACAACTCTGGGTAACGGTTCTGCATGTCTTGCTCTGTCTCCCATGTAGCTTCTTCAACTTTGGACTTTCACTAAAGGGATACTCTTGTTCCGAAGCTCTTTAATTTTTCTGTCCAAAATCTGCTCTGGATGCTCCTCATACACAAGATTCTCTTCCAAGTCTACGTCCTCTATGCTCAGAATATGGGAGGGATCACTTACATACTTCCGAAGCATCGAGACATGAAATACATTGTGAACTTTATCCATACTGGGTGGTAATGCTAATCTGTAGGCCACTTTTCCTACTCCCTGTAACACTTCAAATGGACCAATGAATCTCGGTGCTAACTTTTCTTTTTTACCGAACCGCATCACCCGTTTGTAGGAGGAAACTTTTAGAAAAACTTTGTCTCCCGCTTCGAACTCAACTTCTTTTCTTTTCAGATCAGCATAACTTTTCGGCCTGTCTTGGGCTTGTTTCATTCTGCTTCTGATCAACTTTACATCTTCTATCATTTTCTGAGTCATTTCTGGCCCAAGAGCTATATTTAACTCATCTCTCTTGCCCATCTCATCCCAATGCGGTGGAGATCTACACTGTCTACCATATAAAACCTCATAAGGAGCCATCTTTATCGTAGACTGGTAGCTATTATTATAAGCAAACTCCACCAAGGGTAACATCTCATGCTAGGATACTTTATAATCCATACAACATACTCTCAACATGTCCTCAAGCAATACAAGGCGGCAATTTTGTTTTTTAATTCCCTCTTGAATATATAAAAATTTTGGAGGCAATAGGAGGCGGCAATTTTGTCTATTCCCTCGCAATAGTAAACTATTTTTAAATATTTTTCCTGTTTTAAACATCTTTTCTATTTTAATTCAATTGTATATATACAATTAAAATTCTAAACAATATTTAAGTATCCTTCCTATTTTAAATATCTTTCTTAAGTCAATTATATATATACAATTAAAAATTGAATTCTATTCTTAACCATATTTCCTGTTTTAAATATATTTCCTAATTACCTCTTTACTAAACCTTCATCTTTTTTTTTTTTTTTTTTATTTATTTCACCATTGTCTTGTCAAAACTCTCAACTATCAACTCACCTTTTTCTTTCTCTCTCTCTTGTCTTTATAGAACTTATAAATTTGAGAACCAACTACTCCTTTTTGCTTTTACTAGGAACGTCCCCAACATCCTTCTCAGTGAAACTTCTCTGTAAGTCCCTCTTTGCTCCACTTTTATCATTTCTCTTAATGCAAATATTCCTTTCTTTTTTTTGTTTTATCGTCTTTTCTCACCTCATCTTCAATCTCTCTTATTTTATTCTTTGATTAGCAATGTCGTTTCTCTCTGATTGGGGATATTTAAGTATATATTTACAGAAAGAATAATATAATTAACTCTTGTACTAACCTTTTATCTTTTTTTTTTTTTTCTTTTTCTTCTATTTCAGCATTGTTGTCAATCTTTCTTCATTATACAAACAATCATGACACATGGTTGTAAGAAGAAAACTACTTTACCATCAAACATTCATCCTAAACAAATTGAGTTGAACTCAATAATATTATCTCCAAGAATAACAAAAGGTGCGTCGAACTCAAAAAGAGTATCTCCAAGAATATCAAATGGCATCTCACCACCCACATCAACTGAGATTGATGATTTGACTCTTACACCAAATGAACCTATGAGATCTGAATCATTAAATACTAGAGGTAGATTGTTTGTTTTTTGTTAATTCTAATAGTACATTTTTCTTATTATTTGTATATTAATTTATGTGAAGTTTAAAATTAAATCAATAATTTTTAATTAATTTTATAAAATATAGGAGCAAATAGAACTCCACGATCCCCCCTAATAGAGGCCGATCATTCATCTACACCAGATGACTTGGCAACAGCTAACAATGAAGGTACACTTTTTATTTATATTTATTTTTCAATATATAAATCATCATTTGTAATTTATTAATTTTTGTTTAATAAATTTCTTTAATTTATGATTTATTAATCATTATAGCTTCTACAACGATGAAAAGAGGTCGAGGTGTGGCTAGAGGATTTGAAGTTAAGAAACGACTTAAAGAGGGCCAAAAAATTGGAGGAATTATAATTAAAGAAGGAGCACATCTGCCCGTTGGTCCAACTGAAAAAATATTTAAAATGGAAGTAGGTATTATCACTCGATTGTATGCACCAATGTTTAAACTTCATTGGAAAAATCTGGCTGAAACAGATAAGAAACCCCTTTGGGACAAACTTGAGGTGAGATATGTCAATTTTTTTTATTTTTCTTAAAAAAATTTATTAGTAGAGATTTTTATATTATATAATAACTAATTTTTATATAAAATATTTGTAGAGTGAATTTAATATATCTAAAAGTGATCCACTTACAAAGAGTGTAGTCGAGAAAGTTATGGCAAAGCGTTTCGCAACATATAAATATCGTTGTCATATGCATTACAACTTGTATTCTTCACCTGAGGAGGCTCGTGCAAATCCACCAAATCACATGAAATTAGAAGATTGGGGTAAACTATGTGATCATTTTGAAAGTGAAGAATTTAAGGTAAAAAATTGTTTTTTTTTTTTTTTTATTATAATCGTTAATAAATGTATTCTGCATTACTTTAAAGTGCACACAATATAATCATTAAATGTAAATCTTATGTATAGTCTCAAAGCACAGCAAACACAAGCAATCGAGGGAAGGTGAAAATTCCACATACCATAGGCTCAAAGTCATATTGTCAGCGATTGTATGAAATAGTTGAGAAAGTTTTCTTCTTCATGTACTTTTTGATATAATAAATGTAATAAAGAAAATTATGTTTTAATTAAAAGCCTTTCTAGTAATTAATGTAATATTATATAGAGGTTTTTTTTTTTTTTGTAGAATGAAAAAATGATCTAGAAGGGACCATCAACACATGGATGCTTTCATATTTATATCAATAAAATAGTTGTAGTAGACTTTCTTTAGCTTTTATGTGTTAAACATATTAAAATTATAATGTTGTTGACTTTATATATTTTAAAAATTTTTTCCTTGATATAATTTCATCTTAAGTTAAAAATGATATATGGATTCATAGTTTTGATAATGATAATAGTTGTACGTTCCATTGTGGGAAAAAAAAGTAATTATTTATAATTTTATTTATTAAATGTGAAATGTATATATAAAATTGTCAGATCAAATTGATATAAAATAACTTTTGTTACTCTTTTAAATTGTTCACAAGATATTTTTGTCACTTTTAATATTAACAAAAAAATTATATAAGGTCTCAAAATTTAATGGCTTAAATTTTTGTCACTACACTTTTCATGTTTTTGACAAAAATATTTCTGTTGCTATTAACAAAATTTGATAAATATAATTTATCACGATTTTAATTTCCCCATAATTTCTTTTTTTTCACTTGAATATTCTTTTCACGAAAAAGATTCGTCACATTTTAGAAGCACATACATGAATATTTTTATCATTATTGAGATGTCAAAAAATATTTGTCACGCTTATATTATTTTGACAATAAAAAATCTGTCATGTAAAAATATTTGTATAAAAAATTATTTGTCATGCTATTAAATTTTTTACAAAATTATTTCTGTCACTATAAAATTTTTGACAAATAATATTGTCATATAAACAAACATGTGACGAAATAAATGTTGTCACAATAAAGTCAATGACAAATAAATTTCTGTCACTATTAAAATTATGACCAAATAATTTAGTCACCATTCACAATTTTGACAAAATCAATTTTGTCATAATATATGATTTTTTCACCATAAAGCTTATCATTTGGTCTTTAAATGTTAATCAATTGTGACGAAATATTACTTGTAGTGATAAAAATTGCTTTCTATTGTTACAAATAATTTATCACAATAAACTAGTTTAAAATGACAAATTATTATTGTCACAATAAATAATTAGGCTATGGTGACCAAACGCTATTTCGTCACCATACACTTAAGAGTACGAGCTTAATGTGACCAACCTGGTGACCAATATAATTCCTCACATTAAATAAATGGTCACAATTTTGATATTTATAGTGACAAATTATTTTGTTGTGAGAAGCCTAAATTCTTGTAGTGTCTCTTGCGTTAGCCTCCTCTAATTTTCCCCAAATAAACGCCAAAATAATGCCAAAAGACTTATATTTATATCCCAGAAGGGTTAGGGTTTTATTTTCCTTAATTATATTTAGTTTAGGACTCTTAACCCTATTTTCCTAATAAAAAATGAAAGAAAAATTCCTAACTATCTTGACTATGCCCCGGCATTGTGCTATGGCGTGGTCGATTCTGAACAAAGTGTGTTGCGGCTCAGTGATAACTTCTTCTTCTTTAGTTCAAATCTCGCCTCATTCCTCAGCACTCCAGAGATGGTGATTTTTGAGCATGATAACGATGGAATTTGGAGAAGTAGTAAACATATGAAATGTAGCCCCTTGAATCAGCTTTACAAAAGTCAAAGAATCGTCTTAATCTGAGCTCTACAGCTTAAATTATTGTTGAAACACCAAGGAATATTCAAACAGGAGTGTAATCTATAATCTCCTCTTTACTTCAAAGCTTCATAACTTCTTCAATTCAACTCTGATTCTTGATCCGTTTGTTTCTACTCATCACTCATTCCATTGCCGACATGATTCTTCATCCAAGCATAAAATTTAGCACTAATAACCTGAAAAACGCTCAAACACACCTGTGATATCATAAAAGGTAATTATGAAAATATTAAGCAACTTTACCAAATTAAGCCTAATGTCTCACAAATATCTCATAAACCACCAAATAAATGTGTATTTTCAAGCTCTTATCAGTAATACTCTATGAAAAGTTAACTTCATGCCGTTGATTATAATTTCTGCGAGCAAGTTGCCAAATAGTATTTCATTCACAGTGGTAATAAACTGAAATCTTATTTAGTTCAAATTTGATATTTTTCTCTACTTTTCCGTTGATGTTCTGCCGACACATGTTTAAGATATTGGTTTCTAAAATGTGTTTGATGGAATAGATAATTAAATGAATTATATATTGTTTGACATAATGGATGCTAGAATAACAAATCAATTTTTAGAGATAAATTCATACTGTTGATTATAATTTATGCAGGCAAGTTATGACAATGTCGAATATTTCGTTTAAAGATCTTAATCAAACCATTCATTTTATCATCACATTTCTATTGCCTATTCAAAAAATTGCCGAACCATTGTTATTATCTTTAAAAAATCCACCATTTAAATTACTATTGCCTATTTAAAAAATATGTTGAACAATGTTTAATTTTTATCATTACACACATTTTGGTTTCCCCTGTTTCTCGGTTTCCACTGAATAGTCAATAATAAATTGACCATAACATGATCAATAAAAATCCAATTGATGAGCAGTTTGAATATTTGGAATCTAGACATATAGGGCTTTAATTTGACATATTATATGCGGAATTTAGATAATTGTAGACCCACTAGAAAATCATTCATTTTATCATCACACACATTTCAATTTTCATTGAACAGTCAATAGTAAATTGGCTACAAGTTGCTCAATAAATGCAATTGATGAGAGATTTGAATCTTTGGAACCTACACAAACAAGGCTTTAATTTGATATATTATACAGTTAAGTTGGATAACTGTAGACCCACTGCCGAACCATTCATTTTATCATCACACACATTTCGGTTTCCCCTGTTTCTTGGTTTCCACTGAATAGTCAAGACTAAGTTGGCCATAATTTGCTCAATAAAAATCCAATTGATGAGCGGTTTGAATCCTTGGAAGCTAGACATATAGGGATTTAATTTGATATATTATACAATGAATTTGGATAACTGTAGACCTATTGCTGAACCATTCATTTTATCATCACACATATTTTGGTTTTCCCCATTTCTCGGTTTCCATTGAAAAATTACCGAACCATTGTAATATGCCGATCAATTTGTATTATTTGGAACCATTGTAATATTTCAAACCATTGTTATAATATTTAAAAAAATCCACCATTTAAATTACCATTGCCTATTCAAAAAATATGTTGAACAGTGTTTAATTTTTATCATCACTCACATTTCGGTTTCCCCTGTTTCTCGATTTTTACTAAACAGTTAGTAGTAAATTGGCCATAACATGATCAATAAAAATCCAATTGATGAGAAGTTTATACATTTGGAAACTACATAGATAGGAATTTAATTTGATATATTATACACTTCATTTGTATAACTATAGACCTACTACTAAACCATTCATTTTATCATCACACACATTTTAGTTTCTCCTGTTTCTTAGTTTCCACTGCACAATTAGTACTAAATTGGCTATAACTTGCTCAATAAAAATCCAATTGATGAGAGGTTTGAATCTTTGGAAACTAGACAAATAGGGATTTAATTTGATATATTATATGATGAATTTGGATAACTGTAGGCCTGCTATCAGACCATTCATTTTACCATCACACACATTTTGGTTTTCCATGTTTCTCAATTTCCACTAAAAATTGCAGAATCATTGTAATATGCTGATTAATTTGTATTATTCGAAACCATTGTAATATGTCGAACCATTGTTATTATCTTTAAAAAAATCCACCATTTAAATTACTGTTGCATATTTAAAAAATATGTTGACCAATGTTTAATTTTTATCATCACGCACGTTTCAATTTCCCCTGTTTCTCTGTTTCCTCTGACCAATCAGTACTAAATTAGCTATAACTTGATTAATTAAAATCCAATTAATGAGTGGTTTGAATATTTATAAATTAGGCAGATAGGGTTTCAATTGGATATATTATATGCTGAATTTGGATAATTGTAGACCCGCTGTTGAACCATTCATTTTATCATCACACACATTTCGGTTTTCACTAAACAGTTAGTAGTAAATTGGCCATAACTTGGTCAATAAAAAATCAATTGCTGAGAGGTTTGAATCTTTAGAAACTAGATAGAAAGTGATCTAATTTGATATATTACACGCTTAATTTGGATCACTATAGACCCACTTCCGAACCATTCATTTTATCATCACACACATTTCGGTTTCTCCTGTTTCTCGGTTTCCATTGAACAGTCAGTACTAAATTGACCATAACTTACTCAATAAAAATCTCATTGATGAGCGGTTTGAATATTTGGAAACTAGACATATAGGGATTTAATTTGATATATTATGCAATGAATTTGATAACTGTAGACCTGCTGTTGAACCATTCATTTTATCATCACACACAATTTGGTTTTTCCTGTTTCTCAGTTTCAACTGATCAGTTAGTAATAAATGGGTCATACCTTGCTCAATAAATATCCAATTGATGAGAGGTTTGAATATTTGGAAACTAGACAGGCAGGTATTTAATTTGATATATTATACGCTAAATTTGGATAACTGTAGACCTACTGCTGAGCCATTCATTTTATCATCACACACATTTCTATTGCCTATTCAAAAAATTGCCGAACCATTGTAATATGTCAATCAATTTGTATTATTCGGAACCATTGTAATATGCTGAACCATTGTTATCATCTTTAAAAAATCCACCATTTAAATTACTATTGCCTATTAAAAAAATATGTTGAACAATGTTTAATTTTTATCATCACACACATTTTGGTATCCTTTATTTCTTAGTTTCCACTGAACAGTCAGTGAAAAATGGACCATACCTTGCTCAATAAGTATCCAATTTATAAGAGGTTTGAATATTTGGAAACTAGACAGACAAATCTTTAATTTGATAGACCTATATAATGTATGTACATCTATAGTAGATATCAGCCAATTGAAACATCCAATTATTCAAACAAACGTAGTGTCAAAACCAATTTCATAAGCAATGTTGTGCGGGCTTTCAACTAGTTACAAATAAATGGGTGAAAATGAAATATAACTTGTATATAAGTATTATTAGTTAATATTTCGAATATATTACATTTTAAATACTAGATAGCTCCCATATTGTTAGTCACAAAAGTGAATCAAAAGGATGATAAGTGAACTCTTAAAAAGTTGGGTGATTAGTAACGAAAATTCTATTAATTGCCCCCTATAGGTGAAAATTGCGAAACCCCCTATAGGTGAAAATTACGATACCCCCAATAGGTTCTATTGGTGGGTATTAGTCATTTCTTGTCTTCAACCTTGTGAGTTGAGGCGATTTCATCCTTATAAATTAAAAAAAAAAAAAATTAGGTTAGACTATTTTGTGAAATACTTTCCGCTTTGAAACTAGTTTTTAATTCACATACTAAATGAAGGTTAAATAATATAATTTCCCTTATTAATTATTATTATTGGCAAGTTTTGAAGTTGTAGCTGCAGAATATATTCTTAAACTTGGAAGTGGTGGATGAATATAATTATAAACTACAACATTTATTTCAATTATTTCAGATATATATTATCCAACGAAGTAGTTGTCCCCATAAAAAGTTTAGGAAGTTGCCTTTGCCTAAAACATAAGGGTAAATATATATATATATATATATATATATATATATATATATATATATATATATATATATATATATATATAAAGCTGAATACCACTCTTGGTTGATCAACACGTGGCACATTTTGGAAGCTCTAGAATTACTCTATTTTGACACATTGGATTGACAAACTAGTCAATTTGCTCTATCTTGATATGTTAGGTTGGTATTTATTACTCCAGCTATAATTATTAATTAATTAAAAAAATGAGATCTGGATTAATAATAATAATAATAATAATAATAATAATAATAATAATAATAATAATAATAATAATAATAATAATAATAATGCATATGCATTGCATTGCATTGGCATTCCAAAGATGTGCATTAATAACAAGTATACAGGTGTATTGGATTGCTATTACTAATTGTGGTTTAATGACATCGGTCTAGGATTGCGATTAATAATTATATAGGTGCATTGTATTGACATTGGAAAACTTTCTTCATATTCAATTCGTATTTAATTGCGTTGGTATTCGGAAGATCTAAATAAGGGGTTATAAAAGGGGCACATGTTCAGTTGTGTATCATCATAATTTGTTAGTTGGTGTCAACAATACATCTGGTCTTTTGTTAGTTGTTTATAGGTCATTTTAGTTTGTGTCAATAATATGTCAGTTGTTCATGTTTTTTTTTTTTATCGATGATTTGTTATTTATTTATGTTTACAGGTCAATGATTCATGAATTGGCATGGAATAAAGGTAGGATGTCTGATTTTTTCTTGGTTCTTAAGGCTAAAGAGGATCTAGCAAATCCACTACAAAAAAACTGGCATTCTGCGTCTAACAAAATTAGACGCAAAAAGTCACATTTAGACGCTAAGCCATTTTTAGCGTCTAAATTCGGTTGTCGCCCCCTTAGTTGCAGTAGGCTGGTCGTAGATTCATAGCGCGTCTATATTGTGGTTTAGACGCAAAAAGTTTTTTTTTGGCGACTATCAAAATAGTCGCCAAATGTTGTTCAAAATAGTCCCCCCACTTAGACGCTAAAAGTTAAAGGGTAATTGTGTAAAATTGTATAGTGACTAATCAATTAGTTGCAAAATGTTAGTTTTAGTGTCTAATAATTTGTCGCGAATCCCACACAAATTAGACACCAAAGGTGTAAGGGTAATTTCGTCAAAGGCTTTTGCAACTATTTTATTAGTCGACGAATGTATCTTTTTGTGACTAAACTTTAGTGGCTAATTGTAACTCTTTTAGATGCTGAATGTAGAATCCAAACAGTTTTCGCGACTATTATATTAGTGGCCGAATATATCTTTTGGTGACTAAAATTTAGTTGTTAATTATAATAATTTTAGATGCTAAATGTGGAATCCAATAGGTTTTCGGGACTATTTTATTAGTGGCCGAATATATCTTTTGGTGACTAAAATTTAGTAGTTAATTATAGTCATTTTAGACGCTGAATGTGAAATCCAATAAGTTTTTGTGACTATTTTATTAGTGGCCGAATGTATCTTTTAGTGACAAAAATTTAGTGGGTAATTGTTATCATTTTAGATGCTGAATGTGAAATCCAATAAGTTTTTGTGACTATTTTATTTGTGGCCGAATGTATCTTTTAGTGACAAAAATTTAGTGGTTAATTGTTATCATTTTAGACGCTGAATGTGAAATCCAAAATGTTATCGCGACTATTTTTTAGACGCTGAATATGAATCAATTATACTAAATTACTTTTTGCTACTAAAACATTAGTTGCAGAATATGTTTTTTTAGCATTTCATATTGACGTCCAACGGAATGCAATTATGCTAAATGACTTTTTGCTACTAAAAAATTAGTTGCAGAATGTGTTTTTTTTCAGCATTTCGTATTGACCTACATTATACATTCAACATGAACAAAATAATAGACACAATATATAAATCTGATCACTAAATCAAAAATCATATTTTCATACATATATATATAGTCCATACATGGATTTTTATGCATGATGAGCAATAAAAATCCAAAATGCACTATCACATGTGCATAACCCAAAAGAACAGCATGCACCCATATTTTCCTTTCTCTACCTATCTATCTGTGCATAACTAACAAAAAAATGCCCACCCATGTACACCATCTAACACATATATGCAAACAATCCTAAAAAGATGGTTCTACCCCCATGTCAAAATATCTTTTGTCCATACAAAACAAAAAAAACCTTTAATACCGTTAGCATGTCAAGTGTCACCACTTCCGGTATTTGAAATAGCTGTAGCTGATGAGGACGAGTCATCATCACTTCGAGAAGGCAAGTGTTGTCGAGTTGGAGCTTTATCAGATTTCTCTAGCTCAAGGGCTATAGTTAGCTGCTTCATCATCTCTAACATGATGAATTGTTGGTGTTCAAGGCTTTTTATTTTCTCTTTTTGTTGATCCAATAAGATTAGTTGGTCCTCCAACTGTTTAATCTTATTTTCTTGTTGTTGCACAATGCACCTTAACTCAACTTCTGCTGCAGTGGATTGATGCTCAATCTGTGAAAATGCAAAATTCTTGTTAAATTCGGAAGCTTTACCCAAAACTTCCTCACATATCTCAGCTTCTGTTTTTTCACTTTCCCCTGCTTGTGTTTCCTCTTGCAGCTCTATCATTTTTTCCTACCATCAATTGAATGCATAATCAATAAGTCAACCAACAAACAAAATAGCAACATAAAAGAATACTACAGCAGCAAAGAAAAATAAGTCTGATGGAGTAGAGAAGCAAGTATCTCAAACATTATCAATCTAATACTAAAAGGAAATTTCTGACATAAAGTTTTTCTTATGCACATATAAGCAACAGATTTACTTGTATATGTTTCAGCCGTGCACTTCTATGACATGCAAACATGGTAATTGTGTTGAACAAAAGTTTGGAATGGCTATTCTGAAAATTTGATTTGATGGATCTTGAGGAAAAACTGAACAATGTATAGATGGATTCTTTTTTACTAATTGGAGGTCAAAGTCTAATATATCAGTTCTACTGGGCATAATTGGAGTCCTACAAATGAAATTATATGGTTTATAAATAAAAGACTGCCTGTGGTAAAAAATTGTTTAGGTGTAAAAAGGTGTTTTGTTTAATGTATTGTCAATTATGTTACCATCATACCACCAAAAAATTATCAAATTGATGGATAAGATGTCACAATGTATTTATTTCATCTAATTGCTTTTCAATTCTCATTCAGTTCTCTATTATAGAATAAGTTAATAAGTAGGTATATTACAAAATATTCCTGTCTCATGATAGCCTCTTTATTGAACGACTATACCTTGTACATTTCAAGTTTTTAATTTATATGGGAACCATCTAACTCAAAACTTCTGTTTCAAATTATAGTGTTGCTTTACTGAAGCTTGCCGAAATGGAATATTGCGGCACTACAAGGTATCCAGATTTATTATATCAACACAAAAAGTGCTTGTCTCAGATGTGCATGTATTTTTACAAATGCAGTGAGTGTGTGCATGGTGTGCCTTTGTGTGCAAAAGTGTAACTTTGAGTTGAGTATTAGAAGTGGAGACATGTGCATGGTATGATTTGAACATTTAAGCGACGAGAAGAAGTAGAAACAGAATTTGTCAGGGATAAGATATCATGGATTCTTCATATCAAAAGTTCTGATTCAAAATGCATAGCCTAACAACAAATTATAATTATAATACTGTAAATCTATGTATGTACAACTGCCTACATGTAGCATTGAGATGAGAAACAAAGAGATTGATATCTCTGTATGGATATAGGTTTTAGCTGTAGCATGTAAATTGAGAGACAACTTAATCAAATTAATGGTCTGTAAAGGATATTAGATTCTTTGGAGGCATCTTATTTTTATTGTTGCAGAATGATCTGAAAATTACTTCATAATTTTATCTTTTTAATTTTTTGCAGCTACTTCATAAAACTCCCCATGTATCTATGTTTCTCGGGACTGTAGTGAACACAGAAAAATCATACTAAAAGTGGATACAAGTTTTTCCTACTAGCCATGATACAAGTTTTTCCTACTAGCCAACCACAACAAAGTTATAAACCATGATACAAGTTTTTCCTACTAGCCAACCACAGCAAAGTTATAAAAGTTTGGTAACACTCAGGAAAACTAAATGCCAAAATCAAACAAATGCATAAGTAGCAACATAATTACAGGTGATCAAAAGATGACAGAGAAATGCAATGAGACTCAAATAAAAACAAATCCAGCATGGCAATATGGAACAGTTACGAAAAATGATCAACTTACATATAGCTCTCTTGCTTGTTCATTAATCCACCCTTTCTCCGCGCTCCAACGAGTGTCATCAAAAAATTATATAGGACTGACAGCTTCCCCAACTTGTTGCGCCTTAACAATTCATATCGTCATTGACCATAAATTGAAATAAATTTAGTAAACAGGACAACAATGTTGTATATTTGTATAGGTGAATCATATTAAATACCTTCTCCTTTTTGTGCTGGATAAAGTTCTTGGAACCACCGCGGTGGTTACACCTCATCTTCAACCGGTTCTCTAAGTAAGTTCTTGACCGTGCCTAACACCACAAAATAAGGAAATTAAAATACAATATATATATATAACAGCATTAAAAGCCATGTTGACCTTACCTGAAACTTTTCACTCGAAAAAAGGTCACAAAGATATATCCAATCATCAGGATCTTTAATTTCTTCTGGTCTATTCTGTAATGCTTCCTCCTTAGTAGCATATGCTTTGAATTTCTTGTGTAGGGCACTCCAAGGCTGTTGAATCTCTTACACAATTTGTGCTTCAGCCATTTCAGTACATGGGGCTCCGTGACATCAATGTCAAACTTGGTCTAAATTCATCAATAATGTACATGCATTAAACTTATATGGGTAATATATATTATTTTCGTAAGGAAGTATGACAATATGGATAATGATATTAAACTACATTACCGTGATCCGAGCAATCATTTGTTTTTCGACATCGTACGGAACTTTCTTCCAAGTAAGCACTCTTACGGGGGCATAGTTCCTTGCAACTATTCCTACCTCAGTACTCAACTTTGATGCATTTACTCCAGAGGGTACTCCATCTTCTTTCGAAAGTCTACATGCAACTTTGATCATATTTGTTTGTAGGAGTCTTTCACATCCAACTCCTCTAGTCTTCCCTCTCACGTTCTTCGCCACTATATTCTCTACAAAATCAAAATAATGCATCAACAGTTAATACTATGTTATCACAAGGACGGTTAACATGTTGGTAAAGTAAAATGTATTCTTAAATTTTAAACAAACAATTGTACTCGATATCTAAAATCCAAGTATATATTTCAGTATGCTTATATGGACCAATATCATAACTTTACCAGATTGTAGCAATTTCGTGTGTCGGTACAAGACTATGATTCTCTTGAACAACATTTGCACGTCTACCTACGGTCCTTCTTCTACCAGGAGCCATCTTCGGAATCTGCAAACATCAACATAAGAGAAACTGTACTAGGTAAGATATATGTCAATTTATACAATTAATCTCACGACATTAGATCATTAACTATATTTACACATTCAGAAAATAGTAAAGAGTACATATAATCATACAAGCATACCATCAGAAGTTGTTATCCGAATCACTCATTAAATCATATTCATTATCAGTACAATAATCAATCAATGTATCATCTTCTTCTTCAACATCAGCATTGGCATCATCTCCCACCACTTCAGCTCCAACATGTGTAATTGTTGCATCAACCAAGTCAGGATCAATATCCTGTCTAATGAAATGTCCCCTGTCAAACTCATCTTCCTGAACAGGAACAATATCCTCCTCTTCTTCATTTGTGTTATCCATCTCTGGTACATCCCATAGGTTTCTATGTTGAGCTTTTCGAACCACTTTCCAATTAGTCCCGAGTTTGTAATCATCAACATAGAATACTTGTTGAGCTTGAATGGCAAGTATAAAAGGCTCATTTCATACCACAATTTCCCAACATTAATACAAGTGAGATGATAATCTTTTTGTATCCTCTTTTTTTTTGCATCAGTGTCAAATCAATTACACTTGAATAACATAACCCGAAACCCATTAACATAATTTAGCTCTAACACACCACTTAATTCACCATAAAAATCAATTGGATCACCATCATGCTCCCCTGGCACTATCACTCCACAATTTTGGGTAACTCGACAATGTGATTGATCACTGTTATGGAAATGCACTCCATTGACAATACAATTGTTATAACATTTAACACGAAAATCAGGACCACAAGATAAGAAGTACAGTTCCTTAGTTGTATCATTGCACCTGTCAACATGCAAGGTGTTCATCTACACAAAAACATCAATTCCAAATCATTAAGCATAACCTAAAACATATTAAACCTCGTTTTGTATGTTTTATAAACGATTAAGGCATACTTACACGATCTGCAAACCATTTAGGAAATAACTGTTCTTGTGTTTTGAATATGTTATCACAATTTAGGGCCTCCAACTCTTTTAAGTGTTCTCTGTTTGTTACATAAAGAAAAGAGACAATTATGGTTATAATGCTCAAGTTATATACAGTTTAAAACATTTGTTTGTCAACAGGTTTCAACTAAACTTAAAAAGGGACTCACTCTAGAAAAGGTTGCACTTCTTCACAATTGTTCAAGACGTACCAATAAGCCTTTTGCAATTCAAAATCATGCGTAGGGTATCTCATTTCATGATCTTTCAATTGCCGAGAGGCATATGCTATCACCTTACCTAGTTGCATTAACACTGAACCAAGTCCTTGCAAAGAGGCATCTGTATAAATGTCATAATCTACACCCTCCTGCGGCAACACTAACACTGGGGCCGTTGTTAACCTCTTCTGCAATTCTTGGAAACATTCCTCACAAGCTTCTGACCATATAAAAGGAGTCTTTTGTTTGGTAAGAGTTGTCAATGGTTTGGCTAACTAAGCAAACCCTTCCACGAATCGTCTATAGTAACCTGCCAAGCCTAAGAAACTCCTGACCTCCTTTACTGTCCTCGGCCTCTACCACTCGAGGATTGCTTGCACTTTACTCGGGTCTACAGAGATCCCTTCCTTCGATACAGTATGGCCCAAGAATATTACTCGATCGAGCCAAAACTCATATTTCGAAAACTTAGCATACAAGCTTTCTTTTCAATCACTTGTTGCGGTACAATTCTCAAATGTCCCTCATGCTCTTCTCTTGACTTAGAATAAACCAGGATATCGTCTATGAAAACCACTATGAACTGATCTAAACAATCATGGAATACCCGGTTCATCAAGTCCATAAAAATTGCTGGGGCATTGGTCAAACCAAATGGCATCACTACAAACTCATAATGCCCATACCTCGAACGGAAAGCAGTCTTAGCTACATCTTGCCTAGCCACTCTTACCTGATGGTACCTTGACCTTAGATCAATCTTAGAGAATACTGCTGCCCCCTTCAACTGATCAAACAAATCATCTATTCGGGGTAGCGGGTACTTATTCTTCACAGTCACCTTATTCAACTCTCTATAATCAATACACATCCGTAGCGATCCGTCCTTCTTTTTGACAAACAAAATTGGGGCTCCCCAGGGAGAATGACTCGGTCGGATAAAGCCCTTGTCCAAAAGCTCTTGAAGTTGCTTCTTCAACTCCTGAAGCTCTGTTGGGGCCATTCGATAAGGGGCTTTAGATATTGGTGCTGTCCCTGGTGCTAGTTCGATACTAAATTCAACCCCTCTTTCCGGTGGCAAACCTGGTAAATCTTCCGGAAACACATCCGAAAACTCTCGAACTATAGGCACCTTCTAAATCTCTGGCTGTGGAACATCACCACTTTGCACTACATGCGCAATATACCCAGAACACCCCTTTTTTAACATCTTTCTAGCCTTCACACTACTAATTAACATACTCAACCGATGGCCCTCTCCAAAGCTAAATTTATCCCCATTATCGAGATTAAATCTCGCTTTCTTCTTTCGACAATCGATCTCTACTCCATACCTCCCTAGGAAATCCATGCCCAAAATCACATCAAAGTCGGGCATATCAAAGACTATTAAATCGACTGCTAGCTCTCGACCATGGATCACTATGGATTCTCCTACCAACATCTCCTGAGTCAACACACTCACCCCATCAGGTAACTCAATCTTAATAGGTTGACTCACTCTGCTAGGTTTCAAACCTAATCTCCCGATCATCCCATGCGATATAAAAGAATGGGTAGCCCGAGAATCAATTAAAGCATATAAAGAAACAACATGGAATAGCAATTGACCAGTTACAGCTGATGGACTGGCCTAAGCTTCACCCTGAGCCACCGTAAAAACTCTGGCATTAGTACCTCTCGAACCTTGTGCTGCAGTCGGAAATGGAGCTTTACAATCCTTTTTCAGATGCCCTGGCTGATGGCACCTGTAACACACATTTCTATCCCTTAAACATTCCCCCGAATGGTTCCTTCCACATTTAGCACAAAGGGGCAACCCTTCGGTTCTGGGCCGCTTGTTCTGCCAATCCCTCCTGTTATTCTTGGGTTGGAACTTCTTCTTGACCCTTACTTCTCTATTCCTTGATGCATCCAGCCTCTCCCTCTGCAAAGCAGGGGATGGTTCACTGAGTACATGTAACGATGACTCTTCGGCAATGTGCTTATTCACATAAATCTTCGCCCTTAACGCCCTCGTTAAAGCCTCACTATAGGTATGAGGAGGCTCAACTCCTGTCATCACATCTCGGGCAATATCGGATTTTAACCCCTGTACAAACTTGTCCCTCCTCAACACTGGAGTGTACACTATCCCGGGTGCAAATCGGGCGAGGGAATTGAATCTTACCGAATACTCCTTCACCGTACTAGTCCCTTGTCTCAAATTGATGAACTCTTGGACTTTCTCATGTACTCGGTCTTCCGTTCGATACTCGGCTTCAAACAGTCTTTTGAATTCTGCCCAAGTCATTAAAACCGAGTCGTGAGTCTCTTCCATTAGTTCCCACCAAATTCGAGCATCTCCCGAAACAGAAACTAGCATATCTGATTCTCTCCCCGCTGCTTCATGGGAAACAAGGCCACTATCCGCTCTACGGACTTAAACCACTCTTCTGCTTCCAGCGGATCCCTTGTGCCCTTAAACTCCGACGGCTGGTGTTGGCTTGCAAGCCCCTGAACCGGATCAACTCGATTCGGTACTACTGGAGGTACCGGCCCCTCACGTTCTTGTCTTGCGGGCCGTCCTCGTCCAGGGGTCTCCGCTCTTTCTGGTACAACTCTCCCCCGACTCTCTACTAACACCTCTTGGACAATATTCCGAATCAGAGTCACATCAAGAGTAGGGGGTTTGGTTACGGGGGTTAGAGGATTCTCCCTCATTCATCACCCTCTTACCCTTATTTCGGTTACTACGCCTCATCTACAAAACGATCATATTGGATCAATTTAAGAGAACACTCGACATAAGGAAATAGTTTAACTTACACAGTCGGCTATTGGACATCGTAGCGATGAGAATGGTACACTGTCAAATCCCAAAATCTTTGCTCTGATACCAAAAATGTAACGACTTGATTCTTATAAAAACATGCACAGTGAAAATACACGTAACCATAATATAAAAAGTTGGGCCCAAAATTTTTTCTTTCATTAAACATATGCATTCTTTATACAAATTTATACAAGGTTTGCGACATATGCAACACTATCAAAAAGGGTGGACAGTGTAGCCATTTCTCTTCGTGTGCCGATGTCCATCCGACCGTGTCCCTCATCTAGAACCTGCAAAAACATAGGGAACAACTGGATGAGCACAAACAAGGCTCAGTAAGTAAACCCCTAAACTCGATTATTCCCGTAACTCTTTCTTTACTCACTGTCTAATTACTCTTTCTCATAGCTCCTCTATACTAACTTTCTTTCTAGTAAGTCACGGCCCCATCTGACCGGAGGCACGGCTGGGACTCGCTCCCACTCCCGGTGACTTCTACTTATTCTAGCCGATCGGACTTGGTTATGCATGGATTCAGAACCCTTGGCCATGTGAGTGCATAGAATCTCTCGGGTAAACTCGGGTATAACCCTCATCCGCATGTACACTACGGGCTACACCACTTCTCTTTCTGATATTTTGGCCGCTTTATTGATGCGGCGTACATGCGGGAATACTCTACCCGTACTCACAGGTTCCCCATCGCACAACCTACTCTATTCTCTTATTAAGCACTACTCTCTTATTAAGCACTACTCTAGCTTTACTCTATAGTGCTCATTCTCTTTTTCTTTCTACTCTTAGAGTAGTCTAAACTCACAAGTCTCTACTCTCTTTTCTAATGCATAAGTAAAGCATAATTAATGCACATCAATGATTCATACTCATTAATGCATTTATGAAAGGTAACTATGACATGTAGCAACAATTAAGGCTTTCTACCCTTACTTATGAATCTCTTGAGCATTTCATCAAGCAACTCATGTGCATAAATAACTCTACTCTAACTCTAACTTTTCTGTTTTCTTTAATCAACCAAATGGGAGAAAACTCCCTCACAACAATCTAAATTCCCTGTCACAATAAAAACACTTCCATAAGCTTGCTCAAAACTTCCTCCAACTTCTATCAAACTCAACCCAACATCAAGCAAATACCACACTTCTCATAACTCATAACTCAAACATAATTACTACTCTCATTCAACAATTAAAAGAAAACACATATGTATTTCAATCTACTCAAAAGAGTTCTTAAATCTCAACTTAGGTTGAGTTTACTTACCTTATGAGAAATTAGCTTCTTTAACACTTCTCCTTTCCTTTGGAAGCTTGCTTTTCCTCTACAATTTAACCAACAATCACAACATGAGATTTTAATCAAAACATAGGAAAACTCTCATCTAAAGCACAAATCCTTACCTTAGGAAGCTTTAGGTTAAAACCCTACTAAAAGTTTCTCAAAAAGGCTCTTGGAAATCCTTGAAATATTGAAGGAAATTTGAGAGAGTTTAGAAGAATGAAGGAGGCGGTGGAAATGGGAAATGAAGAACTTTCAAAGGCTAAACCCTTTTTAATATCTCTTAATACTCATTCTTCCCATTTTGCCCTTGCTCTTTTATGGAATTCCATCCATATCCTTTGATTCCTTACTAACACACCCCCATACTAACATATTCTCCTTGAAATTTCCTTACAATTCACTCCCCACTTTTCCTGCTAATTAGGGGTAGAATGGTCAAATTGCCCTTAGTGAAGAGAATATCTAAAACTTGGTAAACATTTTGGTCGGACCGTCGTCCGCGGCGAAAGAAACTGTCGCCGCAAAGCATCAGAAAGTTTCCCAGTGGTTTCAACACATCTTCCGCCAGCGAAGCTTAATCTGAACTTCTTCTATTTTCAACCAATTTTAGGGCAAACATTCAACACAACACTCAACCAAACAATATTACCAAAACCAACTTGTAACGCCCCACTTGAGGTACGTAGTTATTGTTTCCTCTTTTGCTCTTATTTGAGTTGGTTTTTGGTAATATTGTTTGATTGAATGTTGTGTTGAATGTTTGCCCTGAAATTGGTTGAAAATAGAAGAAGTTTAGTGTACCAAGCTTCAGGGCGAAGGAGAATCTTCGCCGCGAAGATGTGTTGAAACCACGGGAAACTCTCGACGATTTGCTGCCAGCGACAGTTTCTTCGCCAGCTGATGTGTCGATTAAAATGTTGGTTAAGTTTTAGATATTTTCTTCCCTAAGGGCAATTTGGCCATTCTACCCCTAATTGGCAGGAAAAGTGGGGAGTTAATTGTAAGGATTTTTCATGGAGAATATGTTGATATGGGGGTGAGTTTGTAATGAATCAAAGGATATAGATGGAATTCCCAAAGAAGAGTAAGGGCAAAATGGGAATGATTGTGTATATATTTCATTAAAAGGAATTAGAATTAGCAAACCCCTCATTCTTCTTCTCCAAAAACGCAACTCTCTATCTTTGCTCCTCTCAACTTCTCTTTTCTTTTGATCAAGGAATTTCAAGGGGTTTTTGAAGTGATTTGGGGTAGAAAAGCAACCTAAGGCTTCATAAGGTAAGGATTTCCTACTTAAGTTGTGTGATTTGGGAGTTTTAACCTATATTGAAGTTTGAGGGTTTTTATTCTTTTGGTTAAGAGTAGAGGAAAAGTCAAGCAAAACAAGTGAAAGGAAGAGTTGGTGAAGTCTCTCCATAACAAGGTAAGTAAAACCCAACCCAAGTTAAGATTTATGAATTTTCTTGATTAGGGTTTTGATAGAAATGATGTATGTATGTGATGTACATGTGATATGCCATGTATGGAGGTTTAAATAGAGATTTCTATGCTTTGTGAATGTTAATACCTTGCAAATATGAGAAATGAGTTGTTGGGTTAGAGAGGTAGTTGAGATGGAATTGAAGGGGTGTTATGGATCCCCTTTTTGGAAGTGTTTTCTATGGCAGGTTTTGTGGCTATGTGAAGGGGTTTCTCCCCATTTTGGATGGTTAGAAAAAGTTTTAGAATCATTGCTATAATAGAGTTTTACAGTGCACATGAGTTGTTTGATGAAATGCCTAATAGAGGTTTGAGTGTAAGTAGTGAACCTTAATTCTTGCAACATTGCATGTTGGCATCTCATAAGTGCATTGGTGAAGTTGAACCATCCATAGGCACTAGTTGTACATTGAAAAGTGACCTAAGAAAGTGTAGGAAAATTGTGTATGCAATTACCCTATGAGTAGAGAGCTTGGTGGGTACAACCACTCTAAGGGTAGAGAGCATTGAGAAATGCTACAATAGAGTGAATTAGAAGAGTAGTATAGTTGGGATGATGCTTGGTGATCATCACCCGACCGTTATGGGAATCGGATTGATGCTTCGTGATCATCACCCGAATAGCCCTTAGAGATGGGTCGATGCTTTGTGATCGTCACCCAATGAGCAATAGAAATGGGTAGATGCTTTGTGACCACTACCCGGTTAGTTAAGAGATATGTAGGTTGATGCTTTGTGATCATCATCCGACATTTAGTAGAAGTGGGTTGATGCTTTGTGACCATCACCCGATAGTGACTAGAGACGGGTTAATGCTTGGTGATCGTTACCCAAAAAATCATGAGGAACGGGTAGGTGCTAGGTGATCTCCACCCGATAGTTAGGAAAACCGAGTTGGCGCTTTGTGATCCCCACTCGGTAGTCACTAAGAACGGGTTGGTACTGTGTGAATTCTACCCGATAGTCATGGAGAGTGAGATGGTGCTGTGTGAACGCCATCCGGCCGTGCCTCCGGTAAGATGAGGCCATGGTATTTAGTAGAAACAGAAACAGAAACAGAATTAGAAAAAGGAAAGAATTAAGAGTCACACACGGGGACAGACAGTTAGAGGGTTTTACTTACTGAGCATTATTTGTGCTCACCCCGTTATTTTCCTTTGTGGATGCAGGTTCTAGGTGTTGATGCGGTCGGAGGGGAGTCGGCGAGCGAGGAGCAATAGCTACATTGTTTCCCCTGTTTCGTCTTTTAAAATGCATTTTTGTAAACAATACTCCTTATGTATAAAAGACACATGAATTGTAATGAAAAGAAAACTTTGGGCCCAATTTTCTATTGTTATTATGCATGCATTATACTAGTTTTCAGTAGATGTTACACAACTTAAATAAGAGCGAAAGAAGAAACAACAACTACGTACCTCAAGTGGGGCGTTACATAATTCCTTTTAATGAACTTTATACCAAAGCATTCCCATTTTGCCCTTACTCTTCTTTGAGAATTCCATCTATATCCTTTGATTCATTACAAACTCACCCCCATATCAACATATTCTCCATGAAAAATCCTTACAATTAACTCCCCACTTTTCCTGCTAATTAGGGGTAGAATGGTCAAATTGCCCTTAGGGAAGAAAATATCTAAAACTCAACAAACATTTTAAACGGCTGTCACTGCGGCGAAGAAACTTCTGTCACCGCGGCGAAACTGTCCAGAGAGTTTCCCCGTGGTTTCAACACATCTTCGCCGCGGCGAAGTGATGAGAATCCTAACCCATCATGCCAATCACAATTGCTAGGGATTTCATTGAAGACTCAAGGGCAACATGAAGATCAACATTCGGCCCAAGCATCCCAAGCACTCAAGGAAGTTCACAAAATTGTCCAAGAGGTCCTAAGGTTCCAAGGCACGGCTCAAGCCCAAGTTTATGGCCTAAAACGTGTCCAAGAAGTGGGAGCAAGTTCCATTGGCCCAAGCCCAAGTTTTGGGTGTCATTTGATTCAAATATTGGAGGCAAAACCCTAAAAATTGTTGTTAAGGACAAGGGTCCTTAAATTAGGGGAAAGTTGCCCACTTGGTCATTAAATGGATATGGCTTATTTTGAACATGTGTGGTGGACTTTTGTTTAAGTATTTGAATGTAATATTTTAATGTTATCATTGTGTAATATTTGCTAGGGTAAATCCCTAATTTTTATAAAGGCCACTTGATCATTTTGTAAAGGGACTTTTGAATATTAATGAATAGTGACTTGTCTTGAGAAAGAGTTTTCTCTTGTTTCCTTTATCCAAGTTCGGCCAAACTTGGTGGTGGAGTTTCTTTCAAGCTGGTGGAGTTTCCTTTAGGCTTGATTGAGTCCTTGGTCATCTCTTATGTAAGTTGTATTCCTTTAGTTTCTAATAGACTCATTTTCCGGATTTTGTTTTGCTTGTTGTGTATGATTCCATTTGTGTGCATTTGAACATAAATGATTTGGTGATTGACTGGAACTTGTTGAAAGGAGTTGTTTTAATCATTTGATGGTTGTGAAAGTGCATGAAGGGTGATAACCGAATGGTCATAAGGACTTGTATGAAAACCTAGCCTAGCTTGAGTTAAAAGTGGTTGTTTTAGGGTAATATATGAATTGAGTTTATTGAAATTCATATCAATTGGTATCAGAGCTAAGGTTGAGGATTGAATTTGTGAAGATTGAGGTATTGATTGATAAGAAAACATTTGGAGAAGTGTTGAGTGTGTGTGTAATTCGGCCAAACCAAACCATTGTGCATTTTCCTTTTTTTTCTCTTTCATTGAACACTATTCCAAACACCAACACTAACCACCCACTTGACATTCCATCCAAACCAAACCAATCCCTTCCAAATTCATCTAAAACCCTAAACCCTAACCATATTTTTTTTACACCATTTCCTAGCCTAATCCCACATTACTATTCACAGTTTACTATTCACAGGTTACTATTCACATAATACCTACACTTAACCAAAATCACCAAAACTCATACACTTAACCTTTCCCTCCCATTTTCCATTTTTCTTTAACTTGCAAAAAGTTACTGTTCATCCAAAGTTACTGTTCACAGTAGCCAATTTTCCCCCCATCTCCATGGCAAACAAGAGCACTTCCTCCCCAACTTCACCCCCAACCCCCATGGGAGAGTGCCAACCTGAAAATTCAAGAAGAACTTGATGATGTTAAGAAGAATATGTCAAGTATTATGGAGTTGATGGTTAGCATGTCTAAGGACATTGCTACTCTAACCCAACCAAAACCCACCTTTGAGGAATCCCTCCCTACAACCGCCCAAACGGGAAGGTCGCCCGCATACACGTCAAAGAACCATAATTCAGACCCCACTTTGTATATGGAAGATTTAAGAGATAGTAGTGCATCCTCTAGTGGATCCGAGGCTCCTAGGAGGAGAAGAATTGATGACGATAGGGGAATCAAAATAGACTTGCCCGAGTTTGAGGGTGGCCTAGACCCTAATGCTTTCCTAGATTGGCTGAGTGATATCGAGAGAGTATTTGAGTTTAAGGGGTATACGGATGAAAAGAAATGTAAGGTGGCTATTCTGAAGTTTAAAGGATATGCTTCCTTGTGGTGGGAAAACACTAAAAAGAAGAGAGAGAGAAGGGAAGACTAGAGTGAGGTCATGGGAAAAATTGAAAAGAATGTTGAGAAAGAGGTTCTTGCCCGACAATTACAAGCAAGATCTCTACATGAGTTTGTATAATCTTAAGCAAGGAGATAAGAAGGTAGAGGAGTATATAAGGGAGTTTGAGGGCCTTATGATGAGAAGTGATGTTCCGGAGGAAAAGGAGCAAACCATCACACGGTTTTGGGAGGATTACAAAGGGAAATAGCTCACAAAGTGGAATTGCACCTTATCATTCCTTGGGGGATGTATGCAAGCTAGCCAACAAAGTTGAGAAGCAACTCCAAAGTCTGAAACTTTCAAAGCACCGAAACCATATTTCAAGGGCAGCAACTCCTACAAAGGATCCCCATCTTATTCCAAACCTTATGTCAACTACAACAAAGACAAGGGCAAGGAAAGAGTGAATGAAGCACCTAAGGAGAAACCAAAATTTGTGACTCAAGGAGGCACCCGAGGGGATTTGAAAGACAAGAAGTGTTTTAAGTGTCATGGCTATGGACATTTCCAAGCCAATTGTCCCAACAAGAGGGTAATGTCCCTCAAAGAGATACAAGAGATCGAAGAGGCGGTCCAAGAAGAAGAAAGTGAAGAGGAAGAACCCGAGTGGTGATGAGATTGTTGAAGAAGCTGATGTTGGTGATGCATTGATTTTGAAAAGGGTTTTGCATGCACAAGTTGACTCCACCGAAGAACAAAGGGGAAATTTGTTCCAAACCCGTTGCACCATCAAAGGGAAGGTATGTTCGGTTATTGTTGATAGTGGGAGTTGTACCAATGTAGCTTCCACCACCCTTGTTGAAAAATTGAAGCTTCCTACCCAAAACCGTAGCCACCCTTACAAATTACAATGGTTGAGCAATAGAAGCACCCTTAGTGTTACCAAACAAGTAGTGGTCCCTTTTTCCATAGGTAAGAGATATGTGGATGAAGTGTTGTGTGATGTAATACCAATGGATGCTTGTAATTTGCTGTTAGGTAGGCCTTGGCAATTTGATAGGGAAGTTGTCCATGACGGGAGGAAGAACACTTACACTTTTAGGTTCAACAAGAAAACCATTACCTTGAGCCCTTTACCACCCCATCAAACACTTTCCCCACCATCACCAACCAAGACCGAAAACTCACAAAAGAACCTTTTCCTCAATGGCAATCAAATAGAAAAGGCCATCACCAAACACAAACCCATCCTAACCTTGCTTATTGCCGAGAGGAGAGAAGTTGATGCTAGCACACCCCATTCCCTAGTCCAACCTTTGTTGCATGAGTATGAAGATGTTTTCCCTAATGAGTTACCACCCGGGCTGCCACCTTTGAGGGGAATAGAACATCATATTGATTTGCTACCCGGGGCACCTTTACCAAACAAACCAGCCTATAGATGCAATCCGGGAGAGTCCAAAGAGTTGCAACGACAAGTGGATGAGCTAATTAGTCAAGGGTATGTGAGGGAGAGCATGAGTCCTTGTTCGGTTCCAGCCCTCTTGGTACCAAAAAAGGATGGAAGTTTTCGGATGTGTGTGGATAGTAGAGCTATCAATAACATTACCATCAAGTATAGGTTTCCCATACCGAGGCTTGATGACATGCTTGATGAGTTACATGGCTCTTGCATCTTCTCCAAGATAGACTTACGGAGTGGGTACCATCAAATCCGAATGAGAGAAGGGGATGAGTGGAAAACAGCCTTCAAAACCAAGGGAGGGCTTTTTGAATGGATGGTCATGCCTTTCGGCCTCTCCAATGCACCAAGCACCTTCATGCGATTGATGAATGAGGTACTTAAACCTTTTTTGGGCAGATTTGTTGTTGTTTATTTTGATGACATATTGGTGTATAGTCATAGTGAGAATGATCATAAAATCCATCTTAGGCAAGTGTTTGAAGTGTTGAGAAAACAAAAATTATATGCTAAGATGGAGAAATGTGAGTTTTTTATGGAGAGGGTAGTCTTCTTAGGCTATGTGGTTTCGGGAAAGGGAATTATGGTTGATCAATCCAAGGTTGAAGCAATTAAAAGCTGGCCCGAACCTAAGTCTATTAGTGAAGTAAGAAGCTTTCATGGTTTAGCCTCATTTTATAGGAGATTTGTACCCAACTTTAGTACCCTAATGTCACCAATCACCGAGCGCTTGAAAAAAGGGAATTTTGAGTGGACAAGGGAGGCAAAAGATGCATTTGAAGTGATTAAGAGGAAGCTTTGTGAAGCACCAATTCTAGCTTTACCCGATTTTTCTAAAGTGTTTGAAGTGGAGTGTGATGCTAGTGGGGTAGGGATAGGTGCGGTCCTTACTCAAGATAAAAGGCCATTGGCATATCTTAGTGAGAAACTCAATGATTCTAGGAAGAGATATAGCACTTATGATAAAGAGTTTTATGCCATTATTAGAGCTTTAGATCATTGGAGTCATTATTTGAGGCCTAGACAATTTGTGTTGCATTCGGATCACCAAGCTCTCAAGTTTATCAATGGGCAACCTAAGTTGAATTCAAAGCATGCCGAATGGGTTGAGTTCCTTCAATCCTTTTCATTTGTATCCAAGTACAAGCAAGGGAGTACTAATGTAGTTGCGGATGCATTGTCAAGGAGGTACTCCATCCTTTCCATTTTGGATGCAAGAGTACTTGGGTTTAGCATGATGAGGGAGCATTACAAAGAAGATGAACAAATGGCCGAAATTATGGCTAAGTGTTCAAAGGGGAGCTTTGAGGATTATGTGGTTCAAGAGGGGTTTTTGTTTAAGGGAAACAGGTTATGTGTACCACAAGGGAGTTTTAGAGAATTACTTGTAAGAGAAGTGCATGGTGGAGGACTTGCGGGTCATTTTGGGGGTTACCAAAACAGTGGAGATTCTTAAGGATCATTTCTTTTGGCCTAAGATGATTGGAGATGTCCAAACCATAGTGGCAAGGTGTGGGGTTTGTCATAGGGCCAAGAGTCATTTCAAGCCGGGGATGTACACTCCATTGCCCATTCCTAACCAACCATGGGAAGACTTGAGCATGGATTTCATTGTGGCATTGCCGAGAACCCAAAGAGGTAAGGATTCCATAATGGTTGTTGTTGATAGATTCTCTAAAATGGCACATTTCATTGCATGCAATAAAACCAATGATGCATCACATGTGGCTGAATTATTTTTCAAAGAAATTGTGAGATTGCATGGTGTACCAAGGAGCATAGTGTCGGATAGGGATTCAAAATTTCTTAGCCATTTTTGGAGATCTTTGTGGAGTAGATTGGGTACCAAACTTTTGTTTAGCACTTCCCATCACCCCCAAACTGATGGTCAGACCGAAGTCACCAATAGAACCCTAGGAACCATCCTTAGAACCTTGGTGAGCAAGAGTTTGAGAGATTGGGACAACAAGTTAGCCCATGCTGAATTTGCCTATAATAGGTCCCCTAGTGCTACCACTAGCCACTCTCCTTTTGAAGTTCTTTATGGCCTTAACCCTATCACTCCCATAGAACTTAGTATCCTACCCCTTGATATCCAATTGAGTCTTGATGCTAAAGAAAAGGCCAAGTCCATGAAGAAGCTACATGAAACAATTAGGGCTCAAATAGCAAAATCTAATGAAGCCTATAGGAAGAAAGCCAACAAACATAGGAAACCCACCATTTTCCAACCGGGTGATCTTGTATGGGTTCATTTAAGAAAGGAGAGATTTCCTTCCAAAAGGAAAAGCAAGTTGGCACCTAGGGCCGATGGCCCCTTTGAAGTCCTTAAGAGAGTTGGGGATAATGCATATAAGATTGATTTACCCTCTGAATTTGGCAATGTTTCGCTACTTTCAACATTGGGGACTTGTCTCCATACTTAGAAGATGGCATACTTTCGGATTTGAGGACAAATCCTCTTCAACCCGAGGAGGATGATGAGAATCCTAACCCATCATGCCAATCACAATTGCTAGGGATTTCATTGAAGACTCAAGGGCAACATGAAGATCAACATTCGGCCCAAGCATCCCAAGCACTCAAGGAAGTTCACAAAATTGTCCAAGAGGTCCTAAGGTTCCAAGGCACGGCTCAAGCCCAAGTTTATGGCCTAAAACGTGTCCAAGAAGTGGGAGCAAGTTCCATTGGCCCAAGCCCAAGTTTTGGGTGTCATTTGATTCAAATATTGGAGGCAAAACCCTAAAAATTGTTGTTAAGGACAAGGGTCCTTAAATTAGGGGAAAGTTGCCCACTTGGTCATTAAATGGATATGGCTTATTTTGAACATGTGTGGTGGACTTTTGTTTAAGTATTTGAATGTAATATTTTAATGTTATCATTGTGTAATATTTGCTAGGGTAAATCCCTAATTTTTATAAAGGCCACTTGATCATTTTGTAAAGGGACTTTTGAATATTAATGAATAGTGACTTGTCTTGAGAAAGAGTTTTCTCTTGTTTCCTTTATCCAAGTTCGGCCAAACTTGGTGGTGGAGTTTCTTTCAAGCTGGTGGAGTTTCCTTTAGGCTTGATTGAGTCCTTGGTCATCTCTTATGTAAGTTGTATTCCTTTAGTTTCTAATAGACTCATTTTCCGGATTTTGTTTTGCTTGTTGTGTATGATTCCATTTGTGTGCATTTGAACATAAATGATTTGGTGATTGACTGGAACTTGTTGAAAGGAGTTGTTTTAATCATTTGATGGTTGTGAAAGTGCATGAAGGGTGATAACCGAATGGTCATAAGGACTTGTATGAAAACCTAGCCTAGCTTGAGTTAAAAGTGGTTGTTTTAGGGTAATATATGAATTGAGTTTATTGAAATTCATATCACGAAGATTCTCCTTCGCCCCGGCGAAGCTTGGCACACTAAACTTCTTCTATTTTCAACCAATTTCAGGGCAAGCATTCAACACAACACTCAATCAAACAATATTACCAAAAAACAACTCAAATAAGAGCGAAAGAGGAAACAATAACTACGTACCTCAGGTGGGGCGTTACAAATCCCCATCCATATGCATGTTTACTGGACCACGAGCATCATTAAGCATGTCCATGATGTCATCATCATCTTCATATTCATTGTCGACTTCGTGGCCAGACACGACATCATATATGGTTCCAACATTCAAGTGTTCCCCGTGAAAAGTCCATACATCATAACTTCTTGAAAACCCATGTCTATACAAATGTAGCTGAATGGTGTATATATCATGTGATCTTGTATTCAAACAAGATCTACATGGGCAGTAGGTCTTACCCTCAGTATCCAAATGTTGTTTTGCAATGTCTATGAAAGAGTCAATTCCTTGAATATATTCATCGCACAACCTATTAGACAACCAAATCCATCTTCTATCCATTGTGACCTTCTAGGTTCGCAAACAAAACATAAATTCAGTATCATAAATATGTTCTATCACAAAGACAATACTCAACCCAAATAAACCACATTCATCCATACAAAGAATATAGTACTAGTGATAATGTAAATGGGTATAAACAATCAATAAATTAATTAATTATCAATTAATGTAACTTATACCTTTGTTTTATGGTTTTAGTAGCAGTGGTGCCCGCACTCTTCTTAGCCTTGGTCTTCAAGTCAATTTTAAGATTCTTAAATACCTTTTACAACAAAATAATTGGGTTATAATTTTATAATTTATCAAGAATATGTCATTTTCCTTATATGAAAATAAATACCACACTCTAAATTGAATGAATCAGCAAGCAAAGGCTAAAATTAAAGTCAAAGGAACCTGACCTGCAAATTATACTTAATTTAAAATAATCACCATTGAAGGGAGAACTAAATTAGAATATTTTGAATTCGCTTAAAAAAATTTATAAATATTCTAATTTAAAACACATAAAATAAATTACAAATTAGTTTATTTATTTATTTATTAATTAATTAACAATCACTCTTTTTTCATTGTTATTTCAGCCTTAAATAATTGTGTTGTCGTGGCCCTATCTAGTTAGATTAAGGGTAAAACAATAAAATAAACTAAGAGTAACAAAGACAGAGGGCAGGTTCTATCGCATTCACATTCTAATAGAACCTGACCTGCAAATTACTCAACACAGCAAGAATCTGTCCAACAATCCACAATCAAATCCAGAACCAGAATGAAGTAATTCTCTAAGCAGCTATCAACAGAACATTACATCCAGAAATAGCATGTCCAGACCATGTTCAGTTAGTCACCAACAAACAAGACTCACAGCATAATAAGACTAAGTACAAATAAGAAAATACAGTAACCATAAAACATCTATAGAAGAGAACCATTAATCCGAAATTCCCATGGGAAATGAGAATATCAGTTTAATATTGGAAAACGAAGCAAATGTACACAACTAATCACCAATAATTCATATCCTACAAGTTATTTAATGATTTTATAAATACACATTGATTTTATGTGCAATCTGGTGCAGACTGCAAGTTGAATAACTGTTTCCAATCGCACTCTATGACATGAAATCAACATATATCATAATTGCAGGTAATTGCAATTTCATTGAGCACACGTGAAAGAAGAGAGAACCAAGCAACTGGTTTCTGATTATGGTTATACAAGAACGACAACAACAATTAATGAAAGTAGGATAATTATCATATACAATTACAATGCACATTTGACTAAAGTCAGATTACTTTAGTCAGGAATGAACAAGCACTAACCTCTTGGAGGAGCAAACCCTCTGATTTGATGGATAAAATAAAATAGCATATAACTAAAACTGCCCTTCATTTGCAATTTAGTATAACTTACAAGGATGCTCGGTTCATTTTCAAGGCAAATTACAGTATTTGGTAAAATCATCAACCTCAGAGCATACTAAATATATATATATAGAAATGGATGTATGACAATTTAGACTTCAAATCAAGAAGTTTATTGTGGCATATTCTTTAGTAAACCCGAATAGAAGCTACTGTCGTTGGTTCTAGTTCTACAACCCATAATTAGCTTATTTTATCTTCATAATGATCAACAAGCAGCACCAATGTATTTTTAATACAATATTATAAGCAAACACTAGAATGATCCAAGAAAAAGAAAAGCATGGCACAAATGACTTTAGATGTAAAATAAATTGGGGATATTCATAGAAGAAATTAAATAAGCTACAAAAGGGAGTTTGTATTTTGCGCACAGAATGTACAAAGATTTAGAACCCAGTAGAGCTGAAATCAGATAACAGTTTCCTAACACAATACATACCAAGTCGGACGTGGTGCATCAATCCATCAAATGAGCAGCAACTGAAACTTCTTCTATTGGGGTAATCGCCAGGGATTTGCGTGGAGAAGAAATTCAGAATTTGGGGAAACAGGGAGGGATTTGCGTGGAGAAGAGAAGAGGTAGGTAAGGTTATGAGATTGGGAATTTGGGGAAATAGGGTAGGGATTTGCGTGCGTGGAGAAGATTGGGAATTTGGGGAAAGGTTTAATTTGGGGAAATAGGGTAGGGATTTGCGGGCATGCGTGGAGAAGATTGGGAATTTGGGGAAAGGTTTAATTTGGGGAAATAGGGTAAGGATTTGCGGGTATGCGTGGAGAAGATTGGGAATTTGGGGAATTTGGGGAAAGGTTTGCTTTATATAGGTTAGGGTTTTTTGTAAATAACTTGAAAAGAATGACTAGTAATTAGTTGTTTAATTTTTAAATATAATTATATTTTGCAAACAAATCAATTTGTAACTAAATTTTTAGTCAGCAAAAAATTAGTTATAGTTGCAAGTCTGTCGGGAACAAATAATTTGGGGGAAGATAAATTTTTCAACTTAAATTGGCAACTAAACCGAATTTAGTTGCTGTATATAATTTTTTGCAACTAACACAAACATTTGTCGCTAAAAATGCCTCAGGGCCCTTGTAATTATTGTCCAAATATAGGATATTTTGGTAATTTAATTTTTCTGTAACTAATCATAATAGTTACTAATACATTCTCAATTAATTGCAACTAATTTAGCAACTAAAGGATAGTTGCAAAAAAAGGTTTTTTTGTAACCAATAATGTAGATGCAAAATAAAATATTTTAGATGCAAATTGTCAAATTATGGAGGGAAAAATGGTCAACCAAAAATTGTAACTAAATTTATTAATCACTAAAGCAACTTGTTCTGCAACTAACAAAATAGTCGCAGAACATTAACTTAAGACGCCAAAAGTTGGAACATGTGGACCCCAAAATTGAGTTGCTCTTTGTCCGACTAATGGTAATTCAGTTGGTAAATATAGCCTTTTTGCAACTAATTCTGGTTAGTTGCTAAAAAAATGGTTGCAGAATGTCATTTTTCTTGTAGTGATCCTTCTTTAGTTCCTTAGGGTTATTTTTGTGTGGACTACATTGGTTCGATCCTACCCTTGGGTTGGTAGCAAAATCCATTCAGAGACAAGTTGGAGGAGCCTCCAAACGTGCGTATGATTTCTTAACTCTAGACTGAATTTTCTACAGATTCTAATATATTATATAAACTGTAAATTTTTGCCCTGATCTTGGTTCTAAGGAATGATCCATGTTGTAAATAATTGTTGTTTTTCGCTGCCATGACTTGATCGTTTCCTAAAAATAGTGTCAAGTCAGCCAACAAGAGACTAACCAATGTTTGTCCAAATAAGGAAAGTATTCCTTCTTTTGGTTTGGACCACAAAAAAAAAAATCAGGAAAAGAGTTTTATTCCCTAGGACCACTTAAGGAAACAATGACACATGTTAAAAATGTCCTAAAAAGTAAGAGACAAAGATAAACAATATCTTTTTCACTTTATCAAACATGTAACTCGTGTTGGGTTGCAAATGTTTGAAGCGAGAGTGTAAGCACAGCTTGTTGTGTACATGCACTCGAAACGAAACAAGCTAAGACACAAGTCTGGCAACCAGTGTGCATGGAGAACTGATGTGCACATACACAATAGATGAAACTAGCCAAATCATAAGATTTGCAACCAGTGTGCACACATAGCTCATAAGTTTGACAAATATGAATATTCCACAGTCTCCCTCTTTGTCAAACTTATGAAAAATGAACATAAAAAAGATTAAGAGCAAACCTGTTTCAATCAACCAATTAAACCTATAGATTTTCACAAACAACCATACAAATAAAAGAACCAACACAAATGTAAACACATAGTTAGTAGAAAAAACAAATAAAATATCAAGATAAGATAACTAAAGAGTTCAAAAGAAACAAAAACTAAAACAGTAGCAAACAAAGTAACAAACTCCCCTATGGAGAGATAACAGAAAAAAGAATCAAAGTTTAGTTGCAAGAAATAAAATAAAATAAAACTTAAACTCCCTCATGCTTCTTATTCCCCCTATTTGTGCATAAGTCTTGAAGACTTTCAAGAGGGTGGAGAAGAGCGACCAACTTTCCTCTTGGTTTTGTGTTTTGGAGGGGCGGTGATGGTGACATGAGAGTCCTCCACTTGAACTTTAGCTTCATCTTGAATTGGAGGGGCATCGTTAGTGTGTACATGGGAATCTGTTTGAGCAACTGCATTTTCAGGGGCTTTATCTTCTTCATAAGTAGTTTCTTGGTCATCCTCATCACCAACTTTTTATTCTTCCTCATCAACGATGTCTTTCTCATCTTCATTAGTTGCCTGTTCTTCTTCAACTTGAATCTCATGAGCAGCATCTTCAACAAGCATGTCAGGAGTAGGAATGATAGTAGGAGCAACTGGAGGTACCACATTCGATCAGCAGGTTCTGTCAGAACTGACTTCTTTTTCTTCATTTGCTTCTTCTTCAGATTAGTCTCCATTTTGTCCATCCATGAATAGAGAGAAATGTGAATTTCCTTTATATATTGAAGAACAGACTCCATTAAAGTTTCTAAGTCCTACATGGCAACAAAAAGCTTGCACTGCCAAGTGTTAGCCCTTGTTTGATCAATCGAGGAAGATGAGGGCAAGTTCCCTGTTGGTTGTCTAAAAGACTTCTTGGTGACAATCTTTATTTTCAAATCAGGTTCCACTTCAAAGGATTTATGCTTGTAAGTGGAAATTATCTTGTAGATTAAAGAAGGAAAACACAAAATCTGCAGAGAATGAATTGATTGCGCTGCAACTCTAATACTAGTAAAAATCAATTTAGCCAAATCAATCTTTTCCTTTGAGCAATTCCATAAAAGAGTTGTGCTCGTTCTGGTTTAACAATTGAATTGTGCATGGAAGAAGACCAATTTGTCAGTGAGATTTTAAACAACAGCTTGCAAAACGGTGTGAGCACATTAGGCTAAAGAACACCAGTTATTGGCCAAACAACAATTGAACCACCAGTGATCACGTTGACAATTTTGTCTAAGTCTAAACTCTTCAAATCAAAGTTCTTTTTGCTTTTCCTCAAACCAAGAGCATCCCTAACAACATCCTTCATAAACAAGACCCAATGTCTTCTAACATAGACTCTATCATTGTGTTCATTTGAATTTGGTTCAGCAGTATCTAAGCCAAAATTGGCATAAAACTCTTGAACAAGAGTTTGGACAGGAGCAGTCAAACCAGTTGATAGTTCCTAACCAATTCCTTTCCTTCATCATTGCATGGAATTCATCAAAATCTTCTAGCCTGACATTTGCTTCGTACACAATTATCTTCTTGACAATGTGGCTCTTAAATCTAATTTCAGCAGTAGGTAAAACAAAAGGAGAGAATTTACTAGATGAAGGTGTAATATTTCACTAGGCAAGTATCCTATAGAGAGAATCCAGAGAATTGTTAGCTTAAAAAGGGTGTTTGTCTAAACTTTTTATCCTTATTCTAGTTATAACATACTATTACACAAAGATTATTTCTCACATATATAAATCCACATTAAATTTCTTCACTGAGATACTGTGTGCAATCCTCTTGCCAACTTAACGTCTACCAACCACTACAATTTAATACATGCAAAGTAAAGGAAAGCAACGGGGTGAGCTATAAATGCTCAATAAGTAAATCAAATCTAACTATGCTCTTACTCTGTTGTCCCCGTTTTTACTGTACTGCTTCTAAATTTCTGCTTGCTTTCTCTCTTTATTCTCAGGTGTACTACTTAGCAGTCTTCTATTTTTCTAAATCTTTCTAAATCCTTCCAGTGTTGTGCTATTCTTTATCATTTTATTTCTCTTCTCCACTAGATTATAACTTTCTGTTTCTTTCTCAACTCAACAAATCACTAAGTTTCTTTGCTATTTGTCATGTTTCTAATTTATGTTATTTTCTAGCATGTATCTAATTTCTGTTCTTTTCTTGTATATCTCTAATTTCGTTTCTATTCTCATAGGCTTCTATTTTCTTTTCTTCTCTATTCTCATGGGTTCTATTTTCTTTTCTTCTCTATTCTCATGGGCTTCTATTTTCTTTTCTTCTCTATTCCCATAGGTATCTATTTTCTTTTCTTCTCTATTCTCATGGGCTTCTATTTTCTTTTCTTATCTATTCTCATGAGTTTCTATTTTCTTTTCTTCTCTATTCTCAGGGGCTTCTATTTTCTTTTCTTGATTAGTCAGACATGCAACAATAAAATAAATTGTTTAATCTATGCATAAATGCATAAGATGCAATGCACATAAAATGTCTGATGCATATGCAAATGATCATGTTTGTATTCTTTCTGAAAATTCTTTTCTAATTCTTTTCCTTTCTTTCTAAAATTCTTTCTGTTTTCTATTTCTTATTCTATTTTTCTTTCTTTCTGAAATTCTTTTTGCATTCTATTTCTTATTCTATTTTCCTTTCTTTTGGAAATTCTTTATGTATTCTATTCTGGTTTGCCGATCGGACTAGGCTGAGGCATGGATTTGGAACCCTGGCTGTGTGAGCGTATTTTGAAATTCTTTCTGGGTACAATCCTCATCCACATGCACTTCTAGCGGACTGTACAATTCTATTTTCTATTCTGAGGCCGCTCACTAATGGCGGCGTGCATGTGGGAAAACTTATGCATCTCTGTCGCCACTAGCTAACGCAGTGAATGCTCACATGTTCTCCATCGTAACAACCCTCTGAAAACATGCTCTGTAAGTCTGCAACATAACTAGCTAGATATTTTCCAATAATTTTAAAATTTCTGAATATGCTATGCTATGTTATGCATTTATATGCTGTCTATGCATGATCCCAAAATATGTGTCTGACTCTGGCATGTATTCTATTAATTCTAAGGCTTTTATTTCTATACTTTTCTAGAAAGCCCAAAGTTCTATTCTAGTAACACGCTTAAATTGAACATTTTCTACTTTATTCTTTATTTTTGAATTCTATGCATCGTGCATACACGATTCTATAATTTCTATATAATTCTGTAATTCTTCAATTCTATCATGCTATGTAAAATGTACACGTACAAAATTACATTATCTCTCACAAATTCTACTATCTAATATTTTCTAATGTAACAAACATGCCTTGTACAATTTTCTAAATACAAATCTTAATGCCATAAATTTTCATTCTCTTAACATGACCATCAACATTGTTATACATGCCCTTGTCTCTTCTTTTCTTTTGGCTACATTCTATACATTAATCTATATTGCCATATTAATCATTGTAAATTCAATCTAACATATGGCACAACATATATACTTTGGCTAAATTCTAATTTCTTTCTAACATTCTTAACTAAACTTTTAGCCAATACAATATTCTCAAGATCTTCTAGCACAATTCTATAGCTTGTAATATATAGTAAGGCATGAAAACTATACTCATACCAATCAATTTCTAAAATGGTCATGTATTTAATACATGAACTAAACTTCTATTTCTTTGATGTTTCTTTGATGTTTATACTTGGGAAAGCTTTTCTATTCTTTACACAATAAATCACTTATTACACATTGTTTATAACTAATCTCAAAACAAGAAACAACAATATACTCATTTGGCCAAGCCATTCTTTGAATGATCTTTCTAATTTCAAGCATACAAGCTTGACAATTTATGGTGGCATATTGTAATATTATAATATAATCACCCATCTTTTACTATCATCAATACTACACTATTGCAACAATTTAATATGCAATTCTTGCCATCATTTTTCTAAAGTCATAAGTTTCAAAACTCATAATTCAATGACTAAATACAATATGCCATTCAAACTAATGCTAAAATGTTCAAGCAACTTGAGCCATGCACTAAAAGCCATTTTGTAACACCCACATCGAGGTCCGTAACTCTACTTATGTCTTAATGCCTTTAGTATTACTTATTCCAAGGTGAAAGAAAGAAAATTGGCATTTTCACTTTTCGTCGCGGCAAATGAATTCACTACCCAAATTCGTGTGTTAGAAATTTCGGACTTCGCCGAGGCAAAGAAAAAAGGTTGCTGGGGCAAAGAACTCTCTGGAATTTCTGAGAAAAATCTGGAAAACTTGCTTAAGGGCAAAATGGTCATTCCACCCATAATTAGTTGAAAGTGTGGGGAATGAAAAGAAGTAGAATTACATAGAGAATGCAATGGAAATGAGGACATTATTGTAATTGACTAAAGGGCAAAGGTGGAACTTCTTAGAAAGTGCAAGTGTAAAATGGGAAAGTATAAATAATATTATGTGTTATTAAGGGCTCAAGAGATAAAACCTAGCCATTTTTACCTCCATTCATGCCACCTTCATCCCCAAAAGCTCTCAAATTTTCTCTAATTAATTTCCAAGGAAATCCATAGAATTTGGTTCGCTTTTGATAGATTTTCAATCCTAAGCATTCAAAGGTAAGATTCTTGCACTAAGATGTGAGATTAATTTTTTTTAAAGTGTTGAATTCTTATGGTTTATATGCTTAGGGTTTAAGAGAAGACTAAAGTGTTTGTGTTGCTCACATCTAAGGTAAATAAATCCAACCCTAGTTATGATTTGAGCAATAATTGTGCAGAGAGATTGAGATTCTTATATCTATGTATGTGTTTGTATGTTGAGAATTTTTGATGGAATTGATGTTGAATGATGGTTAGAATTCAGCCATAATAAGTAGTGTTTATGTATATGGTGAATTGCTGGAAGGTTAGAGAAGTTATAGAAGAAATGGAGTAGAATTGTAAAGTGTAATTCCTGGCCAGGTTTGAAGTTGATTTTAGGGAGTTTTGCTCCAAATTTGGTGGCTTGAGAGAGATGTAAAAGTGTAGCCAATTTAGTGTTTGTATATGCACACAAATTGTTTGATGAAATTTCAAAGTGAAGTGCATGCATGAATATGATAGCTTGTGATCTTGATATGAGTTTGTAGATGGTAGAGAATGACATGTCCACTTATCATATTGCATTCTTGCATTTAAGCATTTGAATTTAGAAAGAATAACAAGAATAAGCCCATCTACATGCATACATACCTATATGAGAACACTAAAGAACAAAGAGAAAGAAAGAAAAGAAAATTCATTATAGATTCAATTATTAAAGAAAAGAAAAGAAACTGAATTCTTATTTAAAAGAAAGATAAGAGAAGAGAAGGTTGTTGCGATGGGGAGCCCGTGAGTGACAGAGAAACAGAATAGCCCTACATGCACGTCGCCTTCAGTGAGTGGCCTTAAAATAGAAAGAAGAATTTGTACAGTTCGTTAAAAGTGCATGTGGATGAGGACTGTACCCAGAAAGAATTTCAGAATACTCACATAGCCAGGGTTCCAAATCCATTCCTCAACCGACTCTGATCGGCAAACCAAAATGGAAGAGAAAAGAAAGAAAGAAAGAAGAGAAACACAAAAAAAAAAAAAAAAAAAAGGAAACGAATAAGAAAACAGAAAAACAGAAAAGAAAATGCATCTCCTATGCATTTGTGCATATGCATTATGCCATTTCTACTGTCCAGAATTAGTTTTACTAATTGTGCTTACATATCAGTAAGTGAGAAACTAGAACATTAGAAAGAGCAGAGAAGAATAGAGAAGTTTGGTGTAAGGAAAGAAATTCATAATACGAGTAACGGAGGAAGAAGGGTAGTATAGTGGATTTACTTACTGGGCAATTAGTGCTCACTCTGTTGATTTCACTGTTCTTGCAGGTAATAGATGAGATGCGGTTGGATGGAACGTTAAGAAGCGGAGGAGTTTGGCAACACTGTCTGATTGTACCTTGATACATATATGTTTTTCTATGACACATTTAGTGAGTTTCACTTTATACTTCCCAAAGTATACTAGCTAGAGAGAAATATTACATTTTTGGTATCAGAGTAGTGGTGTTGGGAACAGAAAGAGCCTTTTATTAGAGAGATTTGGTAGTGTGCCTCTCCCGCCACATTGATGTCCCGTAGTCGACTGTTGTAAGTTATTTATTTCCTTATAGTAGTAGATGAGTTAATTTAGTTGACTAAAAGTGTTGTTGCTATGTAGATGAGATGTAAGACTCGATCAGGTAGTAAGAATGCATTGAGTATGGGTGAACCATCCAACCCGTCATAATCTACTTCCCTTGTCCTTGATTAAGCAAGGATTCGTAATATTATACAACAAGTATTTGTAGAGAATTAGGGGCGATCTATATCGGAGAGAGTTGAGACCCCAATTATTGTACCAACCACCAGAGAAGAAAGAGAAAGGTCGGTACCCCTAATAGTGCAGAATCGTATTGAGCTTATTTACGGGTTGCCTAGTCAACATCAGCCATCATAATTCAGGGGTACGACGAACCCAATAGTGGCAGAAGAGTGGTTTAGGTCCGTGAAGCGTACGACGGCACTTTTCCCCATGATAGATCGGGAGAAGATTTGGTATGTGAGTTTTCTGTTTAGGGGTGATGCCCATATATGGTGGGAATTGATGGAGGATACTCGAGATATAGCCACTATGACTTGGGGAAATTTTTCAAGATTGTTTGAGGCAGAATATAGAACAATTGATCGAGTTCATGAAAAGACTCAGGAGTTTATCAGTTTGCAACAGGGGACTAGTTCGGTGAAAGAATATTCTGTATGATTTAATTCCTTGGCGAGGTTTGTGCCAGGTATAGTGAGCACACCATATTTGAGAATGAATAAGTTTGTGCATGGGCTAAATCCAAAAATAGCCCGAGATGTGATGGCAGGTGTCCAACCCCTTCAGACCTATAGTGAGGCCTTGGAACGAGCCTTACGGGCTGAAATATTTGTAAATAAGCTAACCCCAGTAATTCCATCAGTAGTAGCACCTAGTGTTCCACCTACCGTTCCACAGAGAGATAGAGCTGATGCCCCCAATAATAGAGAAGTGAAGAATAAGAAAAGATTTAAACCAAAGAAGAATAGGAGGGATTGTCAGACTAAAAGGCCGAGAACTGTTCATTGTCACGGCGAAAAGTGAAAATGCCAATTTTCTTCCTTTCACCTTGGAATAAGTAATACTAAAGGCATTAAGACTGTAATATTCTTTCTAGCTAGTATACTTGGGAGGTATAAAATGAAAACTCACTAAGTATGTCATAGAAAAGCATATATGGATATAAGGTAATGGGCCCAAAAATAACATTACTTGTATATACAAATCTCTACATCAAGTAACATAGTCACAAAGATGAACTCAAAAATATAGTCCGATAGTGTTGCCTTTCTCCTCCACTACTTGACGTTCCATCCGACCGCATCTCATCTACTATCTGCAAAAACAGTGAAATCAACGGGGTGAGCACTAATTGCTTAGTAAGTAAACCCACAACACTTTTGTTATTTCTCCATTACTCAGATTCTGAATTTTCTTTCCTTACACCAAGCTTCTCTATTCTTCTCTGTTTTCTACGATTCTAGTTTCTCACTTATCGATATGTAAGCACAAATAGGGAAACTAACTCGGGATAGTAGAAATGGCATGATGCATATGCACAGATGCGTAAACTTTTCTATGCAATGCATTTTCTTTTCTGTTTTCTTTTTTCTTTCTTTTCCTGTTTCAATTTTCTCTTTTCTATTCTTTCTTTCTTTCTTTTCTATTCTTTCTTTGCTGATCGGACTCAGTTGAGGCATGGATTTGGAACCCTGGCCGTGTGAGTGTATTCTCAAATTCTTTCTTGGGTAAGTCCTCATCTACATGCACTTCTTACGGATTATACAAATTCTTCTTTCCTATTCTGAGGCCGCTCACTAAAGGCGGCATGCATGCAGGGTTATTCTTCTCTGTCACTCACGGGCTCCCCATCTCAACAACCTTCTCTTCTTTTCTCTTTTTATATTTCTTTAAGTAAAATTTAAGATTTGAATTGTTCTTTAATTATATTTCTTAAAACAATAATTCTACATTTAATTGCTTTTCTTTCTTTCTCTTTATTCTTTAATGTTCTCATACATGTATATGTGCATGTAAATATGCTCATTCTTTGCTATTCTTTCTAAATGCAAATGCTCAAATGTATGAATGCATTATGGCATCTTAAGATATCATTATGGAACTAATATTCTCTACCAACAACATTTCCATAACAAGATAATAATCTAGCATACTCATATATGCACTTCACTTTGAAATTTCATCAAACACCTTACATGCACATACAAACCCTAAAATTGGTTACACTTCCACATATTTCTCAAGCCACCAAAATTGGAGCAAAAACTCCCTAAGGCCAACAACCACCCTAACCGAATTTCATCCTCCACCATTCCACATCTATTCTTTCATATTTCATCCAAAATCCCATCAACTCAACATATACAAATACATCACTTCTCATCACATACCAATAAATCAATTCTCATCACATACTAATAGGTCACTTCTCATCACATACTAATAAATTACTTCTCATCACATATAATAAATTACTTCTCATGGCCATGAAATTCACATATCAAACAACCTCAATTTTCAATCCATAATTCTCATCATCCAAACACACATACAACATATAAAAATTTCTCTTCACAAGTATTTATCCAATCAAAGCTATTGTTGGATTTACTTACCTTGAATTTGAGCAATTCCAACACTATAATCTCTCTTTTGTAGAATTCCCCTTACCTCTTAAACCCTAAGCATATAAAACCATAAGAATTCAAAACTTTAAAATTTAATATCACATCTTGGTGCAAGAATCTTACCTTTGGATGCTTAGGATTGAAAATCTATCAAAATTGAACTAAAATCCTATGAATTTCCTTGAAAATTGAGTGAAGAAATTTGAGAGAATTTAGGATCAAAGTGGCATGAACTATGGGTAGAGTGTCTAGAGTTTCTCTTCTTGAACTCTTATTACATAATATATATATATATATATATATATATATATATATATATATATATATATATATATATATATATATATATATATATAGTTTCCCATTTTACCCTTGCACTTTCTAAAAATTTCATCTATGTCCCTTAGTCAATTACAAAAATGCCCTCATTTTTATTAACTTCTCCATGTTATTCTACTTCTTTTCACTCTCCACTTTTTCAACTAATTATGAGTGAAAAGACCATTTTACCCCTAATAACATTTTAAAGAATTTCCTTAACACTTGTCCAAGATAACTTCAACAAAATTCAACTAAGGGTATTAGGGCATAAATAAAGCTACGTACCTTAATGTGGGCATTACAAAGACATAAGTAGAGTTACGTACCTCGATGTGGGTGTTACAAATTCAGTTCATTGGACCAACATAACCAAGTGTTATTCTAAATTTCGGCATAACAAAATGCACTCTTGAATACTAAAACTTACACTTGGTTAAGCCTAGCATAACCTTTCAACTCCAATTCTTTCCTTTCTCAAACAATTTCTTCAACAAGATTTAACAAACTCATGCATGCATTTCTCTTTGAATTTTCATTAAACAATTCACATGCACATGCACATGCACATGCAAATACTTGGTTGGCCACACTTCCACATCTCTCCAAATCCACCAAAATTGGAGCAAAAACTCACTAAATTTAACTTCAAATCTGGCCAGATTCAACACTTCAAAATTTCATCAACAATTCTTCCATATTTCATCCATAATTCCACCAAATCACCACATACACATGAACTACTTCTCATGGCTGGAATTTTACACATCATTCAACATTAAAACAGCCAATAATTCTCACCAGACAATCACATACAAACATACAAGAGTCAATCTACACAATTATTGCTCAAATCAAAACTAAAATTGGATTTACTTACCTTTTTCTTGCAAGAATCCTTTTCTTTGCTTCCTTTGCTCACTTTCTCCATTGATTCATGCTAAAACATATAAATTCATGAGAACTCATACTTATGAAATACAAATCACAAAATTTTGTGCTAGAATCTTACCTTTGGATGCTTTAGGATTGAAAATCTACAAAAATTTAAGCTAAACCCTATGATTTCTCTTTAAAATTTGATGAAGAATCTTGAGAGAAAATGGATGAGAGGTGGCGTGCTCAAGGGTGAGAGTGGCTAGGGTTTGTCAATTGAAGCCTTATAACTATATATATTTCCATTTTGCCCTTGTACTTTTATGATAATTCCAATTATGCCATACGTGCATTTACCGATATACCCTCATTTCAATGGATTTAACACATGTTCTTGCTCATTTTCACTCCCCACTCTTTCATCTAGTTGTGAGTGAAAATACCATTTTACCCTTATTCTTTAAATTCTTTCTATTACTTTACAAACACGTATTTATCTCGGCATCACATCACGTGTATTTTCCATAATCTTTCTACCACTCTATTCTCATGGCTGGCACACTTAATACATTATATTTATCATACTCACTTTTCACTTGAACACATGATTCTGTGTGAAATGACCATTTTGCCCCTATTGAAACTTTTATGGAGTTCCTCTATAAAACTAGTTAAATATATTCACTATGACTATAAAATAATTCCTACCATATTTCTGAATGTGGGTATTATAGAAGGCTCCTCCATAACAACTTTTCCTTTCTTTTTGGCCAATTCTGCTGAAGTCAAAGGCTTTGAAGGCATGAATTTTGAAGAACCTTCCTTGCACGACTTCAGAGTGGTTATTGGAGTATTGTTTGAGGCATTGTTCGATGCCAAAAAGGATTTTTCAGGTGAGGTAGACGCAGACCTCTTCTGTGAGCGCATGGAGTCCTGGTTATCATTGGAAATAGGGGAAGAAATAGGTAAGGATGTATGGCTGGTCTTTTCCTCTTAGGACTCCTTTAGTGTTGCAGAATCAGACTCCATTGGTGTTTTCTCTTTCATTGCCTTTTTCTTGCTGAATTTCTTTAGGTCTTGAAATCCTTTCTTGAGTGATTCCTCCATGGCCTTCCTTTTCGGGTTCTCAATAGCTTTCTTTCTTTAATCCATGAGAGAAAAACAAAGAAAATCAGTGAAATTTTGAGAGAAAAAAAAAATTGTGAGGAATAGAGAACACAATCGACGCTACTAGGGTTTTAGAAAATGAAGTTTGACACAAAAAAATATTAGGGCAACACATTTATGGCAAGCGGTGATTCTGAGACGCTAAAAAAGAGTTATATCAAAAATAGAACTCCATCCTAAATGTGTGTACATTTGCAATCGTGTGAGCACACAACATCCCAAAAGAACATCATAAATCTTCAAAAGACTAGACTTTATTGAACAATTTTAAAAATCATAAAATTAAAATGATGAAATGCTTCATATGAAGTTTTGAGGGTCAAGACAATCAATCTGTGTAAATCATCCTTATAATTCAAAATTTTCAATCTTAAAAGGCACAAAAACTCATACGGAAGTTGTCAAATAATGCAATAAAAAACAACACTTCCTTAATCACACACAAGTGAGATAAATTTCCAAGAGCTTGTCTTAGTGTGTGATAGTGTCCTCAAGGGGATAAAATGACACATTGGTCAATTTTAAATTTTACAAGAGAAGCTCCCCCTTCCCTCATGCCCAACTATATTTGCATTTTTCTTTTTCAGCATAGAAAATAAAGATTTATCTTTTCATTTTGATCAAAGGTCAAATAACTCTCATAAACATAACCAAAATGTAGCTTTCACACTTGCAAGAAGGTGGTCCTCTTAATGGTAGATTTTCCAAGATATAAGAGTCTCTACAAATCAGAAAATTACTCAAAACAACTTTCACACTTCATGCAAGGTAGCTCTTTCATAATGGTGACAAGAATGGACAAACATCTCATGATGAGATAAAGTCATGTTATAAAGAGAGTCTCAGTGGACACAGCATACTAGAGTCAGCACACAGATAAGAGAAAATAAATGACAATTAGAGTGCTAGCACAGATCAAGGAATCTTGACAAACAAAAATAAAAGTAGCATGTTCATGCTTTATTCATCAACTAAAATGAAAAACTATTCAAGATGAAGTAGTCCAATGGACTTCCTCAAGAAAACAAAAGTATCATAGTCAAGTGCTTTTGTAAATAAATCAACCAATTGGGATTTTGTCTTCACATAAGCAAGTGCAATGATGTTCTCCTCAACTAACTCTCTAATGAAATGATGTCTTATGTCAATGTGCTTAGTCCTAGAATGCTAGATTGGATTCTTAGAGATGTTAATGGCACTCATGTTATCACCAAAAATTGCCACACAATCTTGATCAACACCATAATCATTCAACATTTGTTTTAACCATAAAATTTGAGTGCAACAACTCCCTGCGGCAATTTACTCAGCCTCGGCAGTGGATAGGATGATTGCATTTTGCTTCTTGCTGTACCACGTGACAAGATTGTTTCCAAGATAGAAGCATCCACCTGAAGTACTCTTTCTATCATCCAAACTTCCTACCCAATTCGCATCATTGTATCTTACCAAACAACTGTTAGAATCAAATGAGTACCAAAGGCCAAAATCACACATACCCGAAACATATTTCAAGATTCTTTTCACTGCATTCAAGTGCAACTCAGAAGGGTTAGCACAAACACCAACACTAAAGCAAATATTAGGACGGCTTGTAGTTAAGTAAAGAAGACTTCCAATCATGTTTGGTGCATCTTATTGTCTACCTTTTTACCATGTTCATCTTTGGATAGTTTAAGGGTAGCACTCATAGGGGTTCTAGCATGCTTTGCATTTTCTAAGCAAAATCTTTTCAACATGTTTCTAGCATACTTTGATTGGGAAACAAACATGCCATTATTCATTTGTTTAATTTGAAGTCCAAGAAACATATTCAATTCCCCAACCATACTCATCTCAAACTCATTTTTCATCAGGCTAATGAATTCAAGTGCATGTGAATGAGATGTAAAACCAAACACAATATCATCAACGTAAATCTGTGCACACATGATTTCATTGTTAGCACGCTTGATAAAGAGGGTTTTGTCGGCATTACCTCGTTCATAGTTATGCTCAAGAATGAAAGTTGTCAACCTTTCATACCAAGCCCGTGGGGCTTGTTTCAAACCATAAAGAGTTTCTTCAATCTAAATACATGATCAAGTTTGTGGAGGTCATGAAAACCAATTGGTTGTCCAACATACACTTCTTCATTGAGCATTCCATTCAAGAAGGTGCTTTTGACATCCATTTGGAACAATTTAATCTTGAGGTAGTAGGCAATAGAAAGCAGAAACCGGATTTATTAAAGTCGAGCAATAGGTGCACAGGATTCATCAAAGTCAATTCCCTCAACTTGAGTATATCCTTGAGCTACAAGCCTAGCTTTGTTCCTAACAACGTTACCAAACTCATTAGTTTTATTTTTGAAAACCCATTTGGTAACTATTATGTTGATTCCCTCCAAACATCATTTCTTTCGAATTGTTCCAGTTCTTCTTGCATCACCTCAATCCAATGCTCATCTTCCAAATCTTGTTTGGCATTATTTAGTTTTGCAAGAGACACATAACAAAGATGGTTAATTTCACTTTGTCTTCTCCTTCTTGTAACCATTACTTCATTTGGATCTCCAATCACGGTTGAAGGTGGATGAGCTTTTTGAACCCATGTTGGTGGATCTTTTCTCCTTTGAACGGTTTCATCATAAAGATCAACAACCAGCTCTATCCCTTCACTTTGCAATGATGAATTAGTAGATGATTCTTTGCATGGAGTAGATCATGTTGTTGTAGCACTAGAAGCAGGTGACAACACATTTGACGAATGTTTAGGTTCAGGAGATTCAGTAGTGTCCACACCATCTTGTGTGGGCACATGAGGAACAAATATGTCTTGAATTTCTCATTCTTGAGAGTATTCTGAAAAATCTTCCGCATCACTAAACACAACATTAATGGATTCTAAGACTTTTTTAGAACATATGTTATAGATCCTAAATGCACGGCGATTGGAAGAATATCCAATAAAAATTCCTTCATCACTCCTAGAATCAAACTTATGTAAATTCTCTTTATCCTTCAAGATGTAACATTTGCATCCAAACACATGAAAGTAAGAGAGATTTGGTTTCTTACCTTTCCACAACTCATAGGGAGTTTGAATAGTACCTTTTCTAAGGTAAACTCTATTGGAACTATGACATGCTGTGTTAATGGCTTCTACCCAAAGTCTTGTAGGAAGCTTTTTGGCATTAAGCATCACCCTAGCCATCTCTTAAAGCACTCTGTTTTTCCTTTCCACAACACCATTTTGTTGAGGTGTTTTTGGTGTTGAAAATTCATGAAATATGCCTTGTAATTCACAAAAATTAGCAAAATCAGCATTATCAAATTCCTTTCCATGGTCACTCTTTATTCTCACTATCTTTGTAGCTTTATAACTCTTCTCAACAAACAACCTCTTGGCCAACTTCTGAAATGCATTGAAAGAATCAGATTTCTCACGTAAAAAATCAACCCAAGCATACCTTGAAAAATCATCAACACAAACAAACACATATCTCTTACCTCCCAAACTCTCGGTTTGCATAGGACCCATTAGATCCATATAAAGCAGTTCCAAAACATGAGGTATTGAGATTAGATAAAGCTTTATGAGATATCCTGGTTTGCTTGCCTTGATGACATGGACCGCACACATTACCTTTTGGGAGTTCAAGTTTAAGAGTTCTTTAACCACTTCCTTTTTTGAAAATCTCACTAAGTCCTTGAAGTTCATGTGACCAAGTTTCTCATGCCACAAATTAGTGGAATCTGTTTTTGAACTGAAACATAGACACACAGTTAGAAAGCAAGTAACAATTGTCATTTGACATTTTTCCCTCAAGTGGAGAAACACCTTTACCATTCAAGATTCGACACTTGTTCTTTGAGAATTGAACCACAAAATCTTTATCATAAATTTGACTAATAGTAATCAAATTAGCTTTCAAGCCATCAACAAGTAAGACATCTTTCAAAACAGTAAAATTAGGAAGCACAATTGACCCTTTGCCAAGAATTTTTCCTTTCTTTCCATCACCATAAGTGACATGTCCACTATTAACCAATTCAAGTTCAGTCAAGAGAGATTTATTACCTGTCATATGCCTTGAACAACCACTGTCAAGATACCAAAGATCATTTTGAAATGCAAGCAAGGAAGTATGAGACCCAAAACAGTTCACATCAGCCTTAGGTCTCCATACTCTTTTGGAAGAAAAACCATTATTAGCATTATGATTTACATTAGCAACAAAACTATGGTTTTAAAAAATTTCTTTAAATAAGAAATGAACTTGAAGCATTTGGGTCTGATGTGACCCTTTTTGTTACAAAAATGACAAATAGGAATGAATTTTGATACCTTCGTAACCTGTTTCACAGCAGTTCCTTTAGCAGAAGTTTTGGTGGCTTTCACAAACATGCTCGTACCAGCTTTTGCTGTGCTAGCACCAGGACTGAATCCCAAACTATATCAATCTCCAAAAGATTTTACTTGACCAAGGACTTCATCAAGCTTAAGAGAACCTGCATTCAACTTATCAATGATGGCCTTAGCCTTAGTTAGTTCAAAAGTAAGAACAACAATATTTTCAGACAAGGCTTTCTTTTGTTTCAATAAGGTAGCATTCTCAATACCAAGAGATTGTAATTTTTTAATAGCCTTTAGCCATTGGTCATACATTTTATCACATGCCTCTTGTTGTTTAGCATAGATATCAACAATGTCATCCAAAACCTCACTCTTACCATCTTCTTGATTTACGATGAAGGCTAAAACATTCTCATTATCATGTGAATCATCATCATCACTCTCATCATGCTCACTCTCACTCAAACTCAAAGTGGCAGCCATGGCTTTACCTTTCTTCTTTTTCGGTGTGTTAGCACAACTCAGATTGTATGTGCCCAAAACCCTCACATTCAAAACACTTGATACCTTTATTTTTCTTTTCTTTATCTTTTGAAAATTTCTTTGTAAAGATACCAGGGGTTTGATGGTCATAAGGCTTTTTCGCAAAAGGTTTTCGGCCATAACCACTATTATGAGGCTTTTTCATGTTTTTCTTTAAAACCTTTTCAAAATTCTTTGTAAGTAAAGCACAATTTTCATCATCCAATGAACTTAAATAACAATCATCAAAAGGATCAGAATCAACATCATGTTTGAGAGCCAAATCTTTTCTCGGTTTGTATTTTTCCTAGCGTTGCAGATTTAGCTCATAGGTTTGGAGAGAGCCAATGAGTTCATTGATGTCCATAGCATCCACATCTCGACATTCTTCAATGGTGGTGACCTTTAACATAAACCTCCAAGGTAAAGAGCAAAACACTTTCCTAACAAGTTCAACATTAGAATGGGTTCTTCCCAAAGCAAAACATTCATTAGCGATATCACAAACTCTACAATAAAAATTAGTTATAGTCTCATCCTCTTCCATGTTCAAATTTTCAAAATCAGTGACAAGTTTTCTAAGCCTATTTCTTTTAACGGTACTAGTTCCCTCATTCTTGACTTGAAGTCTATTCCAAGCACCTTTAGCCAACTCACAATTAGCTATGACTTACATTTGGTTCACATTAACAGCATTAAAAAGAGCATGAAAGGCTTTAGAGTTATAATTTGCCAAAGTTATTTCATTAGCAGTCCAACTAGTAACAGGTTTTGGTCTAGACACTTCATTTTCAACAATAGTAGGGGTTATCAAACCATTCACAACTGTGGACCAGACTCTTTCATCTATAGACTAAGAAAAGCATGCATCCTAGGTCTCCATGTATAATAGTTAGGTCCTTCTAACAGAGGAGGTCTATGAGTAGACCCACCTTTAGTGAAGAAACTCATGACGAAAAACAATCAGACAGATGCTAACACAACAAATGGTAGTGCACACATAAACACACAACAAATCTAAAATAAAATGCAACACATAATAGATTTCGTCCAAACACAAGACCACTCAGATGCACACAAAAACAAGCAAAATGGGTATGAATCTACTGAAGTAACTTATCAGAACATGCTTTGATACCACTTGTTCGAGTTGGTCAACTCACTTTGGTGTTTAAGTACCCATTTTAAAGTGCAGTGGAATATTTACCAAGTAGAATATACAAATCCAATTTGAACACATCAAACATAAGTGCAAAAAATAAAGAACAGAACTATATACATGGTTTGGCTAAATCCACTTTTAGCTTACATCCATGGGACCTTGTCTAGATCGAAGCAATCCACTAAGTAAAAAAAAAAAAAAATTACAAGATAATGTTCAAAGTTGATCTAAGTTATAGTAAAAAGAACTCCTTGTTCAACTTTACACTTAGCACCATACTCTGAATCCTTAACATGTAGCAACTCCTTGGATCTTCTTCATGTCAGGAACACACACGAGAATAGCTTGTGCAACACCAAGCTTCAAGCACCGACGCCACACACCAGCATCAGCAAAGGAACCACGTTCCAAGAGCCATCAAGTTAATCTTTGGTATGGTGAGGTTTTGGCACACAATGGAAATGAACCTTGAACCTTAAGAGAAAGAATACTCTAAGAAATTCAAAGTACAATGAAACTTAATGTCAAAAGGTGAGATTCATACATGCAAGAAATAATATTATATAATGAAGGGTTTTTTACTCAATAATATAGTGCCAAGTCAACCAACAAGGGACTGACCGATGTTTGTCCAAATAAGGAAAGTATTCCTTCTTTTGGTTTGGACCACAAAACAAATCAGAAAAAGAGTTTATTCCCTAGAACCACTTAAGGAAATAATGACACATGTAAAAAGATCCTAAAAAGTAAGAGACAAAGATAACCAATATCTTTTTCACTTTATTAGACATGCAACTCATGTTGGGTTGCAAATGTTTGAAGCAGAGTGTAAGCACAACCTGTTGTGTACACACACTCGAAATGAAACAAGCCAAGATGCAAGTTTCGCAATCAGTGTGCACGCAGAACTGATGTGCACACACACAATAGATGAAACAAGCCAAATCATAAGATTGGCAACCAATGTGCACACATAACTCATAAGTTTGACAAATATGAATATTCCACACAAACGAAATTGACTGAATGGATGAAGTGTAATCAACGATACCATTCTAAAAGATCATCGACTTATCTTGATTTTCCAAGAAAATGGGTTTGGAAAGATACAAAAAGACAATGGTCTCTGCGACAAAAATCAAGGTGTATTGGCAGGGTGTATTTTGCATTTCCAGGTAGTGGTGGGAAATATTATTGGCGAATGCTTCTGAACTTAGTAAGAGGAGCAACATCATTTGAAGATATTCGAACTGTCAATGGAGAAATATTCAGTACATTTAAAGATGCATGTTATGCATTAGGATTGCTAGATGATGATAAAGAGTGGAATGATTGCTTGGATGAAGCATCAATGTGGGCTACCGGAAGATAGTTTAGACAGCTCTTTGTAACTATTCTTGTATATAATGAAGCGATGAGTACAAGAGACTTGTTGAAGCAAATGCAGAACGCCTATCTGAAGATATTCCCTACATTCTTAAACAGAAAATATAGATGAAATAATTCAAATGCATTGAAAAACATATTCAAAATCATGCATTGTTCGAGATTGAAGACCTGATGAAAAGGGGACGAAAATCCTTGGCTGATTTCCCTGGAATGCCAATTCCAAACTGTTTCCTTTTTGGGAATTCACAGAATAGATTAATTGCTGAGAAATTAGATTATGACATTGACAACATCAAAATAGTGCACAATGATTTATACAAGGGTCTCAATAATGGCCAAAGACACATATACGATTCAATCCTTGATTAGGTCAACAATCAAAGTGGAACACCATTTTTTGTTTACGAACATGGTGGAACATGCAAAACCTTCCTATGGTCAACAATTATGGCCAAATTAAGATTCGAGGGTAAAATTGTTTTGGCTGTAGCTACATCAGGAATTGTTGCATTCCTGTTATTCGGTGGAAGAATAGCATATTCACATTTTTGAATTCCTTTAGATATCATTGAGGAAAGTACATGTGATATAAAAAAAGGGGACACAATTGGCAAAACTACTTGAGCAAATAGCTTTGATCATTTGGGATGAAGCACCCATGGCAAATAGGTATTACTTTGAAGCTCTTGATAGAACTTTGAAAGATATTTTGTCTGAAAAAGATCAATCAAATGCAGATAGAATATTTGGAGGCCTCACTGTTGCCCTAAGTGGTGATTTCAGATAGATTCTACTAGTTATACCAAAAGGGAAAAAACATGACATAATACAAGCCTATTTATCATCATCTTCCCTTTGGAAACATTTAATAGTGTTGAGAGTTACAGAGAACATGAGGTTGAAGACAAACTTGGTAAACCCAATAGAATTGGATAACTTGAGGGCTTTTGGCAAATGGTTACTTGATATTGGAGAAGGAAAGGATGTTAAAGAAAATGAGAGTTACATCCAAATACTTGAAGACTTGAAAATCGATCAACATACCAGTCACGAAGAAACAATTATCAGATAGTACATAGATTGAACAGCTATATTACCCAGAGTCTGCCAACAGATGGAAGACGTATTTCAGCTAAGACAGCAATTGCAAAGTAGTAGGTATCTCAAACAATGATGACATTCTCTATCCAAGCAAATTTCATAATTCTCTGATGTGCTCCGGCATGCACAAACATGAATTGCATCTGAAAATTGGCATTCTAGTTATGTTGCTGCGTTATTTGAATCAATTTGATGGTCTTTGCAATGGAACCAAATTGATTATAACCCATTTAGGAAAGTGGTCCATACAAGCAGTGATTATTACCGAGTCAAATATTGGTGATATTGTTACAATTCCAAGAATAATAATGTTGAATGCAGATATGAAGTGGCCTTTCAGGTTGAAAAGAAAACAGTTACCTGTGAAAGTTAGATTCTGTATGACAATAAACAAAAGCCAGGGTCAATCACTCAAAATAGTGGGATTGTATATGAAACACCAGGTTTTTACACATGGTCAATTGTATGTCGCACTATCAAGAGTAACTTCAAGATAAGGTATCAAGATTCTGCTAGCCTTGGAACAAGATGAATCGGTGGAGACGTTGACAAATATTGTTTTCAAAGAAGTGTTTAACTGAAAGGATTGATATGTTGTATATAATATAAATAATTTTTTATAACATACAGGATTGATACATTGTATATAATATAAGACATTGTTTATGAGAGATTAATGTGAAAAATTAAAGACATTTATATGAATATGAAAACGTCACATTAAACGTCACAAGCCAACGTTCTCTGATTTCTAACAAACTTTCATAAGCCTATTTCAAAAACAATGAAATCACATTAATGTCGTCGTGCCAAATAAAGTATATATTCACATGATAAAGTGAAAAAAAAAAATTACGTCTCTGAATGTTTTGCTGTCTAAATCTTCTTTAGAAAGATTTTTTTATTTTCGTTCATGATTTGTATTTGAACCCTCTTGCTGACAAGTTTTCTGCCGTTTCACCAATTTACATAATGGAATTTCTTCTGACTGATTATCTTCTTCTTCAATCAATTTAACATGGTAGGAACCAAAATCAGGTTTCACAGAATTGGAGATTGATGCAGGTAAAATAGGAGTTTGTAAAGGCATTAACAATTCTGACTTGGAATCACCGCTTGATCCTCCTTTATACAGTACTTCAGAATCATGTCTTCGAATAAATTTCATCAAGTTTTTTGGAGCCATTACTACAATTAAAAAAAAATCATCAAATAAAAAAATAGAGAAAACAGACAATCAATCAACTCAATGGAAATTGTAAGACTTTGTTATTACTTGGGAGACGTTTATTCTTCGTAAAACGTGATAGAGACACAAGATTACAACTAATGATTGGGATTTGAAAACATAATAACATGCAAGCACTATATCAAACTACTATTAATATACTCACCATGTATGACTCCAATTCTACAATTCTCATTAAAACAACAATATCTCAGACATACTACAAAGAACACCAAAACCTTGGCAAGTGTTTTGAAAAATAAATAGATAATTAGATGATAACAATGATGGTAACTTCTGAAGCATTTATACCAGTGGCATTTCATAACATCAATTCATAAAACAACGACAATATTATATATACTAAATACAACAAGCTAATAAACAAAATCCTAATGAGAAAACACCAATTTCAACAAGATTTACCAAGAAAATAATTTGCAACACAACTACCAAAGCAACGAATAAACAACCTGAGCAAAACAAACAAAATCGTAATAAGAAAGACACTAATTTTAGGAGTAAATTTACTAAGAAAATAATCTGCAACACAACTACCAGAGAAACGAATAAACAACCTGAGCATAACAAATTATCAGCACGACCATCTAACAGCAACTTCTTATAACGACAATAACAAATCTTAGAACTCCATAAGAATAACGTGTACTTCAACCAAAGTTAAAATCGATGAAAAATTAATTAAACCAATGTAAAATAAAAAACAACATTGTCACTGTAAGTAAAGAAAATTTACTTTCTTATCTCAACTTCAATCAACGAGAAAAGACGGATGTGGAAAACACAACAAACAGACTAGGACAAATGCCCTTAATGCCGAAACTGACAAAGAAAACCCTAAATCCCAAAATTTACTTCAAGTAAAATACTGAACATTAAATCTGCATATTTACTTTAAATATCAACAACATTTTAAACGACAATGTTTTTCATCACTTACGAATTTTACAAAGCCAAAACGACAACGCATTGTAAACCTTTAGTATTACCATTTTAGTTGAACAATGTCACTATAATATTGCTGTTTCAACATATAAAAACTTAATATAAAAGTATAAAAGAAGGGAAAATCAAAGATTCCTTCAAAATCTCACCATCAAATGTTAGAGTAGGTACCCTTGAGCCAATCAATTATTGTAAAATTGACTCTATAATAAATGTTTATTTATCAATAAAAGGCATATTCTTCTATATCGTGTATGTAATGATATATGTCCTTAGAATGGTAGAACCGTGAGAAGGGTATCATGTGTTTCAAATCTTGATAGTGAGAACTCTATGATCACATATGGTGGCCATTCTAGAAATGTCCGTAGCCCCAGTATTATTCTGACCAAGGACACAAATAATACGGTAAGGCTATCATAGTGTTGAACGACCCTGTCGAAAGGCAATGACTGATCTCACTTGTCAAGGTTGTTTGTCGACAACCTGGTGCAATGCATGGGTGCTTGCTAGAGGCAAGTTCACTGGACAGACCCACTAGAGGATTCCATATGGATGGTAACCCCAGTGTCTATGGAATAAATCCTCTAACGAATGATGGTGCATGTGATCCTTAGACTTGAGATCACTAGAGCACCTTGTGCACCAATTTGTGTAGTTTAACACTAGCCCAACGTAGCTCTATTCAGAGCTATCAATATGGTAGTGATTGGCTACATTGAGAGTGTATCGAGACTATGGTGGATCGACAAAGGATTCATCACTCCAGGGCATGAGAGAAGTTATCTCACTGGGTAATTCAGTAAACTGCAATGACACTAAATCTGTGACCACAGTGGGATTGACTTTATGCTCAATCCAATTTAATATTCCTGTCATTGGTCCAGCAACTGAATACAAACATGTCAAGGATATCTGAGATTAACACAATTTTTGTACCTCAGTCTCGATGAGATAACAGTTGATGAAAGGATTTGATTGCATGGTAACCATACCATTGATATGTTAGGAAACGACCCGGTTGCGCAGCGGAAAAACAAAAATTTACAACTACGGATCGTTCCTTAGAACCCAAAATCAGGGCATAGATTTTACAGTTTATACATAATATGAATCTGAGAAAAATAAATCCAAAGGTTTAGATTCATACCCACGTTTGGAGGCTCCACCAATGTTGTCCCTGAATGTGTTTGCTACCGATCCAAGTGTAGGATCGAACCGTAGAGATCCACACGAAGACAATCAACAAGAACCAAGGAGGGATTTGCTAGATCCTCCTTGGCCTTAAGAAATCAAGAAGAAAAATCAGTATTTGATTTTTCAATCAAAAGATGAAAGTGGCGTGGGAGTGAGTGTAAAAGGGGCTGCTGTGTGTGTTTGTTTTCAAAGGCAAAAATCAATTAATTGATTAAACACACAAAACACTATTCTTTTTATAGGCAAACTAAGTTGCCCTATTCCCACATGGAATGGGCTTGGGCTCCAACCCAAACACCCCATGTTGCCAAACACTCCCAAATTGGATATTTTATTTATTTCATCATTATTTCAATTAAAAATCAATTAATATATATTTAATATATATATATATTGACATTTAACAATAATGATAATTTATTTGAATATGTGCGAACACACATTCAACCATAATTTCACTTATTTAATTTTTTTTAACAAATTAAATAAAAGGCTACGACCTTAGCAAATTTAATTGCACTGTGAAATTACCAAAATACCCCTTCGCCCAAAAAAGACGAAAACGCCCTTCTTTCTTTCTTCTTGGCTCTTAAATTATCTTCTATGTGTGTGACCCATAGGCTCCTCATCATACCGGTAGTGTATAGTATCGTGATTAACACCAATTAATCGTCTCACTAATACAGAGACCAAGATTGGCCCCTAGCAAGGCATCATGGCCACCCGATAGATTCGGATTCAGAAAGTAGCTACCGTCAACGATATGGTTACCGTACAATTCGATCCTTTCATCATACGTTATCTCGGCGAGGCGAAGGCATAGAAATAGTGTCAACCTTCGGTTACTCTCGATATTATATATTCGGGGTTTACGGACCAATGACCGTATAATAATTGGATAGAGCAACAACTCAATCCCACTTTGTGGCCACGATTTTAGTGTCATTGCCATATACTTGAATTGCGCCGTGAGATAACTTCTCCCGCACCGGGAGTGATGAATCCTTTATCAATCCACCATAGTCTTGATACACTCCTTGATATAGCCAATCACCACCGTCTCGACATCGAATAGAAGCTGCGTTAGGCTAGCGTCAAAGCGTACCAATCGGTGCACAAGGCACTCCGGTGATCTCAAGTCTAAGGATCACATGCACCACCATTCGTTAGAGGATTTGTTCCATAGACACGGGGTTACCATCCATATGGAATCCTCTCGGTGGGTCGATCCGGTGAACTTGCCCGTGATATATCCGCCTACAACAAGCACCCATGTGTTGCACCAGGTTGTCACCGAACAACCTTGACAAGTGAGATCAGTCACGCCTTTCGCGAGGTCGTTCAACACTATGATAGCCTTACCGTATTATCGTGCCCTTACTTGAGAATATCTGGGGCTACGGACGTTTCTAGAATGGCCACCATATGTGCTCATAGGGTTCTCACTATCAAGATTTGAAACACTTGATACCCTCGTCACGGTTCTACCATTCTAAGGACATATATCAATACATATTGCAATAATAATGATTTACGCGATATAGAATAAAATGCCTTTTATTATTGATTAATGAACATTATTACAAAGAGTCAATTCCACAATAATTGATTGGCTCTAGGGCATCTACTCTAACAATCTCCCACTTGCACTATAGCCAATCATTCATGTATTTAATACCAAATGATTTCAAGTGCCTTTCATGCTTCGTCGCTGAGCTGAGGCTTTGTTAGTGGATCGCAAGATTGTCGTCGTATGCACTTTACTAATCTGCACGTCTTTCCTTTCCTCTCAACTATCTCTCGATGAGATGGAATCGTCAGTATGTGTCTGGACTTGATGAGACCGTGGTTCCCTAGCTTGAGCAATTGCTCCATTGTTGTCACAATAGATGTCTATAGGATCAACAATCGTAGGAACCACACCAAGTTCAATGATGAACTTCTTAATCCGTGCCTCCTTGGCCGCATCGACAATGCAATATACTCGCCTCCATTGTAGAGTCCGCTACGATGCTTTGCTTGGAGCTCTTCCACACTTGCACCGCCATTGAGACAAAATACAAACCACGATTGCGATCGATAATCGTCTTTGTCCGTTTGGAAACTAGCATCACTGTATCCTCTTACTGAGCTCATCTTCCCTCCATAAACCAAGAACATATCTTTAGTCCTCTTCAAGTACTTAAGAATGTTCTTGACACCATCCAAGACGCACCTGGATCCGATTGATATCTACTACAAGTGCTCAAAGCACATGAGACATCAATCCGAGTACATAGCATGGCATACATGATGGATCCAATTGCCGATGCATATGGGATCCCTCTTCATCCTATCTCTCTCATCTTGTGTTTTAGGACACAATTCCTTAGAGATAAACACCATGTGACATCGGAAGAAATCCTTTCTTGGATTCTTCCATCTTGAATCGTTTCATACTTTGTCAATATATGCACTCGACTTAGGCCAAGCAACCTACGCGATCTATCACGATAGATCTTTATACCAAGGATATAGGCTGCTTCCCTAAGTCTTTCATGGAGAAGCACTTGGATAACCAAGTCTTTACCGATTGCAAGTTCGGTATATCATTCCCGATCAAGTATGTCATCGACATACAACACTAGGAATGCTCAAGCGCTCCCACTCACTTTCTTGTAAACACGGGGCTCATCTTCGTTTTTGATAAAACCGAATTCTTTTACGGCCTCATCAAAACGAATGTTCCAACTCCTTGAAGCTTGCTTGAGTCCATAAATGGATCTCTGCAACTTGCATACCTTATTAGCTTGACTATCAAGAACGAAACCATCAGGTTGTGTCATATACACATCCTCCTCAAGGTTTCCGTTCAGGAAAGCAGTTTTGACATCCATTTGCCAAATCTCATAGTCATGATATGCAGCAATTGCAAGCATAATCCGGATGGATTTAATCATGGCAACCGCGAAAAGGTTTCTTCATAGTCAATGCCATGAATTTGTTTGAAACCTTTGGCAACCAGCCGTGCTTTATAAGTATGCACGTTGCCATCCATGTCGATCTTCTTCTTGAAGACCCATTTACACCCTATAGGTTTTACCCCTTCAGGTGGTTCCACCGAGACCACACTTGGTTACGGTACATGGAGTCCATCTCGATTTCATGGCTTCAAGCCATTTAATGGAATCTGGATCCGATATAGCGTCTTCGTAGGTTCTGGGTTCATCGTCTTGATAGACTAGTACGTCACCATGTTGAGTCACGAGATAACCGTATCTCTCGGGCTCATGGCGTACTCTCCCAGATCTACGTAGCTCCTGTGCTACCTGAGGTGGTTCACTTTGATCCACAATTTGTGGAGTAACCTCCTCATGATGCTCAACCACCTCCTTGTGGCACATCATCCCGTCCCTTCGTCTAGTATATCTTGTGGTTCTAGAACTTCATCGAGTTCTACTTTTCTCCCACTAGTACTTCTTAGAAAATGTTCCTTTTCTAGGAAGACACCCAGATCGAGCAACAAAAATTTTGCGCTCTTGGGTGGTAGAAATAGTATCCTTTGGTCTCCTTTGGATACCCCACAAATATACATTTACAGGATTTTGGGCCCAACTTGTTCGAAGTTAATTTCTTAACATAAGCTTCGCAACCCCAAATCCTTAGATAAGACAAGTTGGGCTTTCGCCCACTCCATAGCTCATATGGAGTCTTATCTACGAACTTTGACACACGATTTAAAACGTGAGTCGCGTCTCTAGGGCATAACCCCGAGGCGATGCGGGTAAATCACTAAAACTCATCATGGACCTAACCATGTCAAGTAAGGTCCTATTCCTCCTTTCGACACTCCATTGTGTTGGGGGTGTATAAGGAGGGGTGAGTTGTGATACTATCCCACATTCCTTCAGGTACTGAAAACCCCGAGCTTAAGTATTCACCTCCTCGATCCGACCAAGAGCTTTAATACTTTTGCCCAACATATTCTGTACTTCATTCCTGAATTCCTTGAATTTATCAAAGGCTTCAGATTTATGTCTCATAAGGTAGACATAACCATATCTCTTGAAATCATCGGTAAATGTGATGAAGTATGAATATCCACCTCGGCTTCAACTGTTAGTGGACCACATACATCACTATGGATGATGCCTAACTAGATTAGTAGCCCTTTCACTTTGTCCCTGTGAAAGGAGACTTGGTCATCTTGCCTAAAAGGCATGACTCGCATACCTCAAATGATTGAAAGTCAAAGGGGCCAAAACTCCATCCCTTTGAAGTTTTGCAATGCGAGTCTTATTAACATGACACAATCTACAATGCCGAGATATGTTTGGTTTTGATCACTATGTTTAGCTTTCTTGGTTTCAATATTGAGAATATCTTTATTGTTTAAATCAAGAACATATAATCCATTATATAACCTTGCAATTCCAAATAGAATACCATTCAAACTAAAGGACAACAATCCATTAGATATCTCAAAATGATACCCCATATTATCCAAAACGGATACTGAAATAATATTTCTAGAAATAGAAGGTACGTGATAACAGTTATGTAGTTCCAACAATAAGCCCGTAGGCAAAGATAAACAATAAGTCCCTACAGCTAATGCACCCACATGTGCTCCATTTCCAACTCGTAGGTCCACCTCTCCCTTGGCGAGCACTCTACTCGCCTTAGTCCCCGCACATCGGTACAAATGTGAGTACCACATCCCTGTGTCCATGACCCAAGATGTTGAGGGAGAGAAGTTAATCTCAATCATGAAAGTACCTGAAGTCGTAGCCTCTGACTTCTTCTTGCTTGCGAGGAAAGCCTTGCAGTGTTTCCTCCAGCGGCCAGGCTTGCCACAAAAGAAGCAGACTACCTTGCCCTTTCCTATGCCACTCTCAGGCCCAAGAGCAACCTGTCCTTTGGGCTTGGGCTTGGGAGGTTTGGCCTTGGCCTTACCCTTGCCTTGCCACTCCCTTTGCTTTACTCGGCAAGCAACCAAGAAAGAGCTTGGACTTTTTCAAGTCCTGCTCTGCAGTCCTCAGCATGTTCAGAAGTTCTGACAGGGTTTTCTCCATCGTGTTCATATTGAAATTCATTATGAACGGAGCATATGAGTCAGGCAAGGATTGCAGAATTAAATCCATTTGTAATTCTGCATCCAAGCCACATCCCAAAGTCTCAAGCCTCTCAATGTGCTCGATCATCTTGAGCACATGAGGACCAACTTGGGCACCCTCAGTCAGACGACTCCCAAACAGTGCTTTCGACACCTTGTACCTCTCATGTCGAGCATTTGTTTCATAAAGCTCCTTGAGGTGTAGAATTATGGAAGAAGCATCCATATTCTCATGTTGCTTTTGCAAAGATAGGTGTCATCGATGCTAACATCAAGCATTGTACGCTATCAGCATCATCAAGGAACTTTTGATAAGTTTCCTTAACTTCCTGAGTGGCATCAGGATCAGGCTCAGCCATGTATGGCTTTTCAAGGATATACAATTTCTTTTCTGACTTAAGTATAATCCGAAGATTACGATACCGTCGAGAAATTGGATCCATCCAACCTGTTTTCTTTTTTCGATTATCGGTCGCAGTTCATAATGCTCATTTTGGTGAATCTACAATTGCAGAAAAGATAAAGTTATTATAAAGTTCATTATTATTTAATATGGTCTTTTATTAAACGATGCTCCCACTATTTTACTCAAGCCAATAGCCCTCACTATTAACTCGGGAAAGCCCGTTGGCTTTCCTAGTGGACCGAGATCCCATCCTGCCCATTTCAAACCTTCGCTTTGGCGAACAAGCCAAAATGGGTTGATTAGGTAGGCCAACAAACTTAATCCACACCAATTGATAGCTCCCACTATCAACCTCAAATGTGAAAAAAGCCAACAAGCCAATCACACAATTCAATGGCTCCAACCATTGTCCTCAAGTGTGATTCTCGTATCGAGAGTGGACACTACATGTCACCACGTACACATAATATATGTGCTCTACTTTGCCTATGACGTGTTTATCAACCTTCGCTTTGGCGAACAAGCAAAACCGTCATTTTAAGTCGACCCATCACTATTAAGGAAAACTCCAATGAATTTTAACCTCCCACTGGTAGAAGTGTACCCTTCGCTTTGGCGAACAAGGTTTCGACGAACAGTGGTTTGATTAAAACCATGGTGATGGAAGGCATTCGTGACTTAATATACTTAGTTGAGGGGTTTGTTATTTAATGTCTCATCAGATTATTATCTTTGTTAGAATGACATTGTTTGGCATGTTATTCAACATTCAACCTTAGCATGCATTCTAAACAAAATATTAAACGTGCGGTACATGGCCTAACTAAAACCGATCTCCTCGAGCCTAGAGGGATCGGTGGGTCACCTAGGGATCCCTGTAACAAATATCTTGAGTCTTCAAGTATGGTTGCCTCGTCCTTCGCTTCGTCTCCAGGTACATTACAAAGCATCATTCTAAATTTACAATAAAATTAATATTAAACTAATTTTACATCCACAAATTTAGAAACCTCGATTTACATTCGAGGGGAATGAGATGAGAAAAGAATGTACATTAAGAAGAAGAGAGAAGGCAGGACACGCAGGCCCTATTTATAATATTACAGCCATACATACCCAAAATAATTTAAAACATTCACCCTTAGGTCTAAGGCTCATGTACCGCGCACCATGCAATATACAAACAAGTACAAAGCATACATTTCAAAAACAATCAATTTTTGAATTGGGTGGGTTAATTAATTAATTACCCTCTTAAATGTGCAGAATGTACATTGGCTTTATAGGTTATTAAAAACTGCAGATTAGTCCCTTTCAGAAAAATACAGAATGGGAAAACTACATCCTTCGCCGCGGCGAAGGTTTTATCTTCGCCGCGGCGAGAACTTACAGTATGCACTTCCTTGCTGCATACTTCGCCGCGGCGAAGGTTTTATCTTCGCCGCGGCGAGGATTTAAATTAGGTCTAGCCGCCACGCTGCCTTCGCCGGCGAAGGTTTTATCTTCGCCGCGCCCGCAGAGGCTCTTCAGTCGCGCAAACCTCCCGAAATCCCCTTAATTACGTCAGCGTTTTTGCAAAAAGTTTTTTGTATAAACACGAATCCAAATCAAATCAAACGCACATACGTTCAACCAGGATATTAACCAACCAATATAACATTCATCAACACATTTTAAACCAGTTTATCATTTGAATCAATCATTCAACTGTGGATTTACTGATTTTTTTAAAAACTGGGTTTTTCATGGCAGATTCATCAAGGCAGCATGTTATCAACAAATACATGTATCAACCATTCAATAACTGTAAATCTAGTACCCTAGGCTCTGATACCACTGTTAGGAAACGACCTTGCTGCAATGGAAAACAAAAATTTACAACTACGGATCGTTCCTTAGAACCCAAAATCAGGGGCATAGATTTTACAGCTTTATACATAATATGAATCGCAGAAAAATAAATCCAAAGGTTTAGATTCATACCCACGTTTGGAGGCTCCACCAATGTTGTCCCTGAATGTGTTTGCTACCGATCCAAGTGTAGGATCGAACCGTAGAGATCCACACGAAGACAATCAACAAGAACCAAGGAGGGATTTGCTAGATCCTCCTTGGCCTTAAGAAATCAAGAAGAAAAATCAGTATTTGATTTTTCAATCAAAAGATGAAAGTGGCGTGGGAGTGAGTGTAAAAGGGGCTCCTGTGTGTGTTTGTTTTCAAAGGCAAAAATCAATTAATTGATTAAACACACAAAACACTATTCTTTTTATAGGCAAACTAAGTTGCCCTATTCCCACATGGAATGGGCTTGGGCTCCAACCCAAACACCCCCATGTTGCCAAACACTCCCAAATTGGATATTTTATTTATTTCATCATTATTTCAATTAAAAATCAATTAATATATATTTAATATATATATATATTGACATTTAACAATAATGATAATTTATTTGAATATGTGCGAACACACATTCAACCGTAATTTCACTTATTTAATTTTTTTAACAAATTAAATAAAAGGCTACGACCTTAGCAAATTTAATTGCACTGTGAAATTACCAAAATACCCCTTCGCCCAAAAAGACGAAAACGCCCTTCTTTCTTCTTGGCTCTTAAATTATCTTCTATGTGTGTGACCCATAGGCTCCTCATCATACCGGTAGTGTATAGTATCGTGATTAACACCAATTAATCGTCTCACTAATACACAGACCAAGATTGGCCCCTAGCAAGGCATCATGGCCACCCGATAGATTCTGGATTCAAGAAAGTAGCTACCGTCAACGATATGGTTACCGTACAATTCGATCCTTTCATCATACGTTATCTCGGCGAGGCGAAGGCATAGAAATAGTGTCAACCTTCGGTTACTCGATATTATATATTCGGCTGGACCAATGACCCGTATAATAACTGGATAGAGCAACAACTCAATCCCACCGTGGCCCACGCTTTTAGTGTCATTGCCATATTTGAATTGCGCCGTGAGATAACTTCTCCCGCACCCGGGAGTGATGAATCCTTTATCAATCCACCATAGTCTTGATACACTCCTTGATATAGCCAATCACCACCGCATCGATAGCTCAATAGAATGCGTTGAAGAGGCCAAACGTACTCAATCGGTGCACAAGGCACTCCGGTGATCTCAAGTCTAAGGATCACATGCACCACCATTCGTTAGAGGATTTGTTCCATAGACACTGGGGTTACCATCCATATGGAATCCTCTGGTGGGTCAGTCCAGAACTTGCCGTGATATATCCGCCACAACAAGCACCCATGTGTTGCACCGAGTTGTCACCGAACAACCTTGACAAGTGAGATCAGTCCACCGCCTTTCGACTGTGGTCGTTCAACACTATGATAGCCTTACCGTATTATCTGTGCCCTTACTTCGAATAATATGGGGCTATGGACGCTTTCTAGAATGGCCACCATATGTGCTCATAGGGTTCTCACTATCAAGATTTGAAACACTTGATACCCTCGTCACGGTTCTACCATTCTAAGGACATATATCAATACATATTGCAATAATAATGATTTACGCGATATAGAATAAAATGCCTTTTATTATTGATTAATGAACATTATTACAAAGAGTCAATTCCACAATAATTGATTGGCTCTAGGGCATCTACTCTAACATGATAGGCTGCGGTTTCACTGAATCTGAATCTATCCGGTGGCCATGATGCGTTGCTAGGGGCTAATCTTGGTCTGTGTGTAGTGAGAGGATTAATTGGTGTTAATCGCAATACTACACACTGACGATATGATAAGGAGCCTACGGGTCACACACTTAGAAGATAATTTAAGAATCAATTTGTGAGAAGGGTATTTTCGTCTTTTAGGATGAAATGATATTTTGATAATTTCACAGTGCAATTAAATTTGCTGAGGTTGTTGCTTGTATTTAATTTTAATATTAAAATTAAATTAGTGAGATTATATTTAAATATATCTCTGTATATATTTAAATGAATTATTATTATTAATTATATATTAATTGATTTTAATTATAATAATAATTAAGTAATTAAAATACCACAAAGGGTGTGTTTGGTTGCAAGGGTAAACTAGGGTTGGAGCCCATGGCTATTCCTAAGTGGAATAGGGTTTTAATTGTTGCACTATATAAGTGCAACTTAAAATTAAAACATAAGTGAATTATTCATTCAATTAAAACCCTAGCCACCCTATCTCTTTCTCTCTCAAAAAGAAAACTTTTCTTGTTCTTCTTTCTTGATTCTTGAAGCTCTTGATTGTTCTAGCAAAATAATCAAGGGTTCTACGGATTATCTTTGTTTGGACTTCCGTGAGTGCGATCATACTTTGGATCAATTGGCGAAAAATCACGTGAACAGTAGATGGTGAACAGTACCTTGAACAGTAACCATGAATAGTGTCATGAACAGTGTTCTTGTCTGAAATCAGAGATATTCGAAGGAGCCTCCAAACGTACGTAAGTATTCTAATCCTTGAATGGATTTACTTTATTCAGATTTTTTGTTTATAAACATGTAAACAGTATAATCTATACTCGGACCTAGGCAAAGAATGATAATTGATTTACCAATTGAATTTTTGTTTTCCGCTGCATATGGTGGATCAATTACTTACATCAAATACTTAAACTGACATTAGAAATGAATTTGAGACTAACGATTACAAAATCAATAGAATTTCAAATTCAATAATATAAGCAATAATAGTTCCATACATAAAATAACATGAATTGGAAACAGTATTTCCAATTCAACGTGCAAAAAATGTAAATATATAAGTATAGTATATAGAAAATAAAGAAATCCTTATAATTCAATTGTAATGACGTAAATGACGGATAAAATACTCAATTGCGTATTACTTTGAAACCATTTCATTTTGAAATAGCATTAATTGACAACAAAAGATCAACTTGAAGCAACAGAAACTAAAATTTTACCATATGTACATAATGATACAGATATATAATACTTTTTCCATGGAAGAAGATCATCATGCAAGTGTTACGAGGTTGACTGTAACACCCAACATGGAGGTACATGATTTAAATTATGTTGTATAGCCCTTAGTTAAATTTTTTTAGAATTATTTTAAGAGAATATGGAGAAAATGCCTTAAACTTGCATTAAGGGTAAAATAGTCTTTTCACTCAAAACTAGTTGATTTTGTGGGGAGTGAAAAGAGATAGAAAATCTAGAGAATACAATAAAAGTGAGGGCATTTTGGTAATTGACTAAGGGACAAAGATGGAATTTCTAAGAAAGAGTAAGGGCAAAATGGGAAAGTGAGTTTATAAACTAAAATGTTAAGGGTTTGAAACCCTTATTTCATTCATTCCACCCCCACAGTCCTCCTCCTTTTTCTCTCAAATTTTCATTCACTTCTCCAAGGAATTTGAGGGCTTTTGAGTAGATTTTCATAGGGTTTTGATTCAAGGCATCAAAATGTAAGGATTCATGCTCTTTATCTATGTTTTATTTGTGTAGAAGTTGAGTTCATATGAAGTTTATGCTTAGGGTTAAGAGAAGATTTGAATCCAACAAGAGTAGAGAGCTTAGGAGAGACTACTCAAGCATAAGGTAAGTAAATTCCACTCAAAATCCAACTCAAGTTAAAGTTTAAGAAAATCAAGTGAGTAGAGATTTCTTTTAATTTTGAATGTGTTATGATTATTGAGAAATTGAGATGAGATGGATGATTATTTATGCTTGTTGTTGGATTTATTTGAATATGAGGAGTGTATGTGATGGTTTGATGATGGGTGGAAATTGAAAGAATTGGAGAAGTATTGTGGGAGTGTTTGTGCTGTGGGGTTATAGAGATGATACAAGAGAGTTTTTCTCTCATTTTTGATGCTTTAGGAAACAAATTGAATGATAATTAAATTTGGGTTTGTTTAGGCACAATTGTTGTTTGATGAAATGCCTAAGTGAAAACATGTTACCATGGTTGCCCTGCCACAGCCGTGACCTTCTGAGTGATTTTTGGACATCTTACTAATTGAACTGGGCTGAGACCTAAACATAAAAGTTGTAGCCCTATCTCTAAGCTTTAAAACAAGACCAAGATCTTAGCAATCTGATGTGTATAACCCGAGATATTACTTCTTGAATATGACCTGTGCAGAATGACTACCTTTGATGCAACATTGCATTTGTCCATTTCATAAGTGCATTAAGCAAGAAATTTTAAGCATGAGCCATCCATATGCATATAATTGGGTATGTGTAGAAATTTAAGAAAGAATAAAGAATAAAACACTCTAAGAATAAAGAGAAAGGAAGAATAAGCATTAAAGAATTAAAGAGTGTTAAAAGAAAAGTAAAGAATAGGTTGATGTGATGGGGAACCGTGAGTGTTAAGAAGAAATTCCCACATACACGCCACCGTAATTGAGTGGCATGTAACACCTACTGAAAACTAGTACAATGCATGCAATTAACAATGGAAAATTGGACCCAAAAGTTTCTTTTCATTACAATTCACATGTCTTTTATACACAAAAGTTATCATTTACAAAAGTGCATTTCAAAAGACAAAATAGGGAACAGTAGCTATTGCTCCTCGCGCCGACGCCCTCCAACCGCAACATCACCTAGAACCTGCATCCACAAAGGAAAATAACGGGTGAGCACAAATAATGCTCGTAAGTAAAACTCTAACTGTCGTCCCCGCGTGTGACTCTTAATTCTTTCCTTTTCTAATTCGTTTCTATTTCTGTTTCTAATAACATCATGGCCTCATCTTACCGGGAGGTACGGCCGAATGGCGTTCACACAAAGACCATTTCACTCTCTATGGCTATCGGGTGGAATTCACACAAGACCAACCCGTTCTTAGTGACTACCGAGTGAGGATCACAAAGCACCAACTCGGTTCCTCCTAACTATCGGGTGGAGATCACCTAGCACCTACCCGTTCCTCATGAATTTTGGGTAATGATCACCAAGCATTTACCCATCTCTAGTCACTATCGGGTGATGATCACAAAGCATCACCCCGCTTCTACTAGCCATTGGATGATGATCACAAAGCATCAACCTACATATCTCTTAACTAATCGGGTAGTGGGTCACAAAGCATCTACCCATTTCTATTACTCATTGGGTGACGATCACTAAGCATCGACCCATCTCTCTAAGGCTATTCGGATGATGATCACAAAGCATCCATCCGATTCCCATAACGGTCGGGTGATGATCACAAAGCATCATCCCAACTACACTACTCTTCTAACTCATTCTATTGTAGCATTTTTTCAATGCTCTCTACCCTTAGAGTAATTTTAACCCACTAAGCTCTCTACTCATAGGGTATTTCTATACACAAAGTTTTCTACTCTTTCTTAGGTCACTTTTCAATGCATATAACAATGCACATGGATGATTCATCTCTACTAATGCACTTGTGAAATGCCAACATGCAATGTTGCAAGAATTAAGGTTCATTACTACCACTCAACCTCTATTAGGCATTTCATCAAACAACTCATGTGCACTATAAAACTATCTCATAGCCATGAATCTAAAACTTTTCCTAACCATCCAAAATGGGGAAAAACCCCTTCACAAAGCCACAAAGCCTGCCATAGAAAACACTTCCAAAAAGGGGATTCATAATACCCCTTAAATTTCATCTCAACTACCTTGCCAAACCAACACTCATTTCTCAAATTTGCAAGGTAAGAACATTCACAAAGCATAGAAATTTCCATTTAATACTCCATACATGGCATATTACATGCACATCACATACATACATCATTTCTATCAAAACCCTAATCAAGAAATTTCATGAATCTCAACTTGGGTTGGGTTTTACTTACTTGCTATGGAGAGACTTCACCTAATCTTCTTTCCACTTGGTTTTCTTGGCTATTCTCTACTCTTAACCAAAAGAATGAAAACTCTCAAAAACCAAAATGAACTAAAATCTTCAAATCACACAACTTAAGGAGAAATCCTTACCTTAGGAAGCCTTAGGTTGCTTTTCTACCCCAAAATCACTTCAAAACCCTTGAAAATCCTTGATCAAAAGAAAAGAGAAGTTGAGAGGAGAAGAATGAGAAGTTGCGTTTGAGAAGAAGAGAAATGAAGGGTTTCTTTGATTCTAATTCCTTTTAATGAAATAAAAACACAATCATTCCCATTTTGCCCTTACTCTTCTTTGGAAATTCCATCCATATCCTTTGATTCATTACAAACTCACCCCCATCTCAACATACTCTCCATGAAAAATCCTTACAATTCACTCCCCACTTTTCCTACTAATTAGGGGTAGAAAGGTCAAATTGCCCTTGGGGAAGAAAATATCTAAAACTCAACCAACATAAAAATCGGCCTGCCGCCGCGAAGAAAAACCTTTGTCGCCGCGGCGAAACCGTCTGCAGAGTTTCGCCTTGGTCTTAACACATCTTCGCCGCAAGAAGACTCTTCGCCCCGCGAAGCTTGGTTCACTAAGATTCTTCTATTTTCAACCAATTTTAGGGCAACATTCAACATAACGCTCAAACAAACAAATATAACAAAAACCCAACTCGATTAAGGGCGAAAGAGGAAACAATAACAACGTACCTCAAGTGGGGCGTTACAATTCTTCCCCTTAAAAGGATTTCGTCCCCTGAAATTCAAACAAATAACTCAGGAAACGATTCGCATGTCCCGCTTCTACTTCCCAAGTGGCTTCTTCCACTTTGTGATTCCTCCAAAGGACCTTCACTAGCGGAACACTCTTGTTCCAAGCTCTTTAACCCGTCGATCTAGAATCGAACGGACGTTCTTCATATACTAGATTCTCGCTACTTCACGTTCTACGCCTCAGATGTGGAGGGGATCACTTACATATTTCCGTAGCATCGAGACATGGAAGACATCATGCACCCTATCCATACTAGGTGGTAGAGCCAATCAGAGGCCACCTTTCCTACTCGTTGCAAGACCTTCAAAAGGACCTACAAACCTCCTGCTAACTTCCCTTTGGTTCCAAAACGCATGACTCGCTTATAAGGGGAAACCTTCAAACACCTTGTCGCCCACTTGGAATTCTACCTCCTTCCTCTTTCAAATCGGCATAACTCTTCGCCGATCTTGGGCTTGCTTCATTCTACTTGATTACCTTCACATCTTCTACAAGTTTCGAGTCATCTCCTCGCCCAAGAGCGTACTCAACTCATCTCTCTCTCCCACTTCATCCCAATGAAGCGAGACCTACACCGTCTACCATACAAAGCCTCGTAAGGCGCCATTCTAATTGTAGACCGATAATCAAGTTGTTGTAGGCAAATTCCACTAATGGTAACATCTCATGCCAGATACTGTAATCCATGCAACAAGCTCAACATATCCTCGAGCACCCGATTCGTTCTCTCGGTTTGGCCATCTCCTCGAGGATGATAGGCAGATCAATGCTAAACGGTACCCAAACTCCTCGTAAACTTGTCCGTAAGGTGAAACAAATCGAATCTCTATCCGATACTATAGTCTTGGGCACACCATGCAATCCGACTATCTCCTCGAGGTAAACCGAGCCAACCGACCAGAGTGGTACTCTCCTTTACGGGAGAAAATGGGCTGACTTGGTTAATCTATCCACAATCACCCATATAGCATTACACCCTTTCGCACTGGGAAGACCCGTGATAAAAGTCCATTGAAATGCTCTCCCATTTCCACTGAACACTCAATGGCAAGCAACCTCCGACGGACCGCCGGTGTTCTCACCTGCCGGCAAGTTAGACATTTAGCCACAAACTCGGCGATGTCTTTCTTCATACCGACCACCAATAGCCTTTCTTGATATCCCGATACATCTTGGTTGCTCCCTGGATGAGCGGTGTACGGTGTGTCATGAGCCTCTATAAGGATTTTCTGCTTTCAACTCCTCAATTGGAGGTATACACAACCGATTTCTAAAATAGAGGACACCATCTCTCACAAAGAACTCGATGTCTTGCCCTTCATGCACTTGCCGAACTATTTTCCGACACCACTCATCACCCATTTGTTTTTCTCTAATTTCCTCTAGTAAAGAGGACTGTACCACTAGGTCGGCAATTCTTCCCGAACCACCTCAATCGCTCCTTAGACAACTCTTCTATTAACTCTTTCGTCCTAGTAAGCCGGAAAACATGGGCTTTTCTACTCAAGGCATCGGCTACTACATTGGCTTTCCCTGTTGGTACTTGATCTCACAATCATAATCCTTGACCAGCTCTAACCACCTTCTCGCCTCATATTCAACTCCTTTTGAGTGAAGAAGTACTTCAAACTCTTATGATCGGTGTAGATATTACTCTTCACACCATAAAGGTAATGCCTCCATATCTTTAAAGCAAAGACCACACTGCTAATCCTAAGTCATGCGTAGGGTATCTGGTCTCGTACTCTTTCAATTGACGAGAAGCATAAGCTATAACCCTACCTAATCCGCATCAACACAGCCTCCGAGTCCCCGCAAAGAGGCGTCGTATACATGTCATAATCTACACCCTCCCGCGGTAACACTAGCACAGAGCTGATGTTAACCTCTTCTTCAACTCTTGGAAGCTTTCGCAAGTCAAGCCGACTCACAAAAGGAGCCCCTTTTCGCTTGGTAAGAGCACAACGGTTTAGCCAATCGGGCGAATCCTGCTACAAATCGCCGGTAGTAACCTCGCTAAGCCTAAGAAACTCCCGATTTCTTTCACTGCTCGCTTCGCCATTCCAGATTGCTCGCACTTTACCTGATCTACCGAAATCCCTTCCTTCGACACGGTATGACCCAAGAATATCACTTGATTCAGCCAAAACTCACACTTGGAAAACTTAGCACACAACTTCTTTTCTCTCACCGTTGCAATACTAATCCCAAGTGTTTCTCATGCTTCTTCTCGACTTTGAGTAAATCAATGTCGCCGATGAAGACAACAATAAACTGTCCAAATACTCATGGAATACCCCTGCTTCATCAAGTCCATAAAAATTGTCGGGGCATTAGTCAAGCCAAAAGGCATTACTACAAATTCATAATGCCCGCACTGCACGAAAGGCGCTTTAGCCACATCTTGTTCACCACCCTCTTACCCGATGATACCCGACCTCAAATCAATTTTGGAGAACACCGCCGCACCTTTCAACCGATCAAAGAGGTCATCTATCCGGGTAATGGGTACTTATTCTTCATCGTAACTTTATTCAACTCCCTATAATCGATACACATCCTTAGTGATCCATCCTTCTTTTTCACAAACAGATTGGAGCTCCCCAAGGGGAATGACTTGGTCGGATGAAGCCTTTATCTAAAAGCTCTTGAGTTGCTTCTTTAATTCTTGAGCTCACCTGGGGCCATTCTATAAGGGGCTTTAGATATTGGTGCTGTCCCCCGGTGCTAGTTCGATACTAAATTCTACCTCTCTCGGAGGCAAACCCGTAACTCTTCCGAAACACATCTAGAAAGTCTCGAACTACTGGCACCCTCTGGATCTCTAACTGTGGAACATCACCACTCTGCACTACATGGGCAATATAACCCGAACACCCCTTTCTCAACATCTTCCTGGCCTTTACATTACTAATCAGCATGCTCAACTGATGGCCTTCTCCAAAACTAAACTTATCTCCACCGCCGAGGTTAAACCTCGCCTTCTTTTTCCGACACCAATTTCTACTCCATACCTCCCTAGGAAATCCATGCCCTAATCACATCAAAGTCGGGCATATCGAAAACTATTAAGTCAACGATTAACTCTCTACCCCGGATCACTAAGGACTCTCTTAACAAAATCTCTTGAGTCACAACACTAACCCCATCGGGTAGTTCTATCTTAATGGGTTGAGCCGCCTAGTAGGTCTCAAACCTAATCTCTCAAGCATCCCATAAGATATAAACGAATGGGTAGCACCTGAATCAATTAAAGCATATAAAGGGACTGCATGAAATAATAACTCGACCAAGAATGGCCGATGGACTGCCTCGCTTCCCTCGTGCCACGGCGAAAACTCGCACTCGCAGCACTCCCGAACTCGAGTAGTTGGTGGAAGAGGAGCTTTGCAATCCCTCATCATGTGCCCTGGCTGTCGGCACCTATAGCATACTCTCTGATCCTTCAGACACTCTCCCGGGTGGTTCTTACCACACTTAGGGCAAGGAGGAAACCCTTCCGCTCGAGGTCGCTTATTCCTCCACTCCTTTCTATTCTCGTTTATACCGAAACTTCTTTTTCGATTCTTCATGTCTTTGCCTTTTTCACCCTCATGTTTCTCTCTGAGGAGCGGAGGGTAGCTCCTTCGGTCCTCCCGCCGAGGATCCTACGGGAAGATTTTATTCTCAAAAATCTCCGCCTTCATTGCCCGCCTCAAGGCCTCACTGTAATTGCGAGGAGGGTTGGAGCTTGTCATAATATCCCGGGCTATCTCCGGCTTCAATCCATGCACAAACTTATCCCTTCTCAAGGCCGGAGTGCTTAACTATTCCCTGCAAACCTTGCAAGGGCGTTGAACTTCACCGAGTACTCTTTCACGCGCTAGCTCCTTGTCAGAACGATAAATTCTTGGACCTTCTCATGAACTTGGTCCTCCGATCTATACTCACCTCAAACTCTTGCCTAAACTCTTCCCATGTCATTACTGCGCATCATGAGTTTCTTCCATTAATTCCCACCAAATTCGGGCATCACCCCGAAACAGAAACTCGCATACCGGATCTTCTCCCTGGTCACATGGGAAATAAACCCGTGGCTCGCTCTACCGACCCAAGCCACCTCCTCCGCTACTACCGGATCCGTAGTACCCTTTAAACTCGAGGGCTGATGTTGACCTGGAAAGACCATAAATCGGTTCAACTCTCTGCACTGGGGAGGTACCGTCTCTCTCGACAAAGCGAATCGGCAGTGTCAGTACGGGGGTACAACTCTCCCCGAGTTTCAATCATAACCTGTCGTATTATTCCCTGATTCTAGCTTCATCCAAGGGAGGGGGCGTAGACTCGGTGGGTTAGAAGGTTCTCCTTCATTCACCACACCTTTACCGCGATTTCGATAACTACGCCTCATCTACAAAAATGATCACACTAATAAACTCAAGAAACAATTACCGTAAGGAAAGAATTACTCACACGGTTGGTTAGAGGACGCCGTGGCGATGAGAATAGTACACTGCTCAATCCCAAAATCTTTGCTCGATACCAAAAATGTAACACCTATGAAAACTAGTACAATGCATGCAATTAACAATGGAAAATTGGACCCAAAAGTTTCTTTTTCATTACAATTCACATGTCTTTTATACACAAAAGTTATGCACAAAAGTGCATTTCAAAAGACAAAATAGGGGAACAAGTAGCTATTGCTCCGCGCGCCGACGCCCTCCAACCGCAACATCACCTAGAACCCGCATCCACAAAGGAAAATAACGGGGTGAGCACAAATAATGCCTCGTAAGTAAAACTCTAACCTGCCTCGTCCTCGCGTGTGACTCTTAATTCTTTCCTTTTCTAATTCTGTTTCTAATAGCATCATGGCCTCATCTTACCGGGAGGTACGGCCGAATGGCGTTCACACAAAGACCATTTCACTCTCTATGGCTATCGGGTGGAATTCACACAGCACCAACCCGTTCTTAGTGACTACCGAGTGAGGATCACAAAGCACCAACTCGGTTCCTCCTAACTATCGGGTGGAGATCACCTAGCACCTACCCGTTCCTCATGAATTTTGGGTAATGATCACCAAGCATTTACCCATCTCTAGTCACTATCGGGTGATGATCACAAAGCATCACCCCGCTTCTACTAGCCATTGGATGATGATCACAAAGCATCAACCTACATATCTCTTAACTAATCGGGTAGTGGTCACAAAGCATCTACCCATTTCTATTACTCATTGGGTGACGATCACTAAGCATCGACCCATCTCTCTAAGGCTATTCGGATGATGATCACAAAGCATCCATCCGATTCCCATAACGGTCGGGTGATGATCACAAAGCATCATCCCAACTACACTACTCTTCTAACTCATTCTATTGTAGCATTTTTTCAATGCTCTCTACCCTTAGAGTAATTTTAACCCACTAAGCTCTCTACTCATAGGGTATTTCTATACACAAAGTTTTCTACTCTTTCTTAGGTCACTTTTCAATGCATATAACAATGCACATGGATGATTCATCTCTACTAATGCACTTGTGAAATGCCAACATGCAATGTTGCAAGAATTAAGGTTCATTACTACCACTCAACCTCTATTAGGCATTTCATCAAACAACTCATGTGCACTATAAAACTATCTCATAGCCATGAATCTAAAACTTTTCCTAACCATCCAAAATGGGGAAAAACCCCTTCACAAAGCCACAAAGCCTGCCATAGAAAACACTTCCAAAAAGGGGATTCATAATACCCCTTAAATTTCATCTCAACTACCTTGCCAAACCAACACTCATTTCTCAAATTTGCAAGGTAAGAACATTCACAAAGCATAGAAATTTCCATTTAATACTCCATACATGGCATATTACATGCACATCACATACATACATCATTTCTATCAAAACCCTAATCAAGAAATTTCATGAATCTCAACTTGGGTTGGGTTTTACTTACTTGCTATGGAGAGACTTCACCAATCTTCTTTCCACTTGGTTTTCTTGGCTATTCTCTACTCTTAACCAAAAGAATGAAAACTCTCAAAAACCAAAATGAACTAAAATCTTCAAATCACACAACTTAAGGAGAAATCCTTACCTTAGGAAGCCTTAGGTTGCTTTTCTACCCCAAAATCACTTCAAAACCCTTGAAAATCCTTGATCAAAAGAAAAGAGAAGTTGAGAGGAGAAGAATGAGAAGTTGCGTTTGAGAAGAAGAGAAATGAAGGGTTTCTTTGATTCTAATTCCTTTTAATGAAATAAAAACACAATCATTCCCATTTTGCCCTTACTCTTCTTTGGAAATTCCATCCATATCCTTTGATTCATTACAAACTCACCCCCATCTCAACATACTCTCCATGAAAAATCCTTACAATTCACTCCCCACTTTTCCTACTAATTAGGGGTAGAAAGGTCAAATTGCCCTTGGGGAAGAAAATATCTAAAACTCAACCAACATAAAAATCGGCCCGCCGCCGCGGCGAAAAAAACCTTTGTCGCCGCGGCGAAACTGTCAGAGTTTCGCCCTTGGATTCAACACATCTTCCGCCGCAAGAAACTCTTCGCCCTTGCTGAAGCTTGGTTCACTAAGATTCTTCTATTTTCAACCAATTTCAGGGCAACATTCAACATAACGCTCAAACAAACAAATATAACAAAAACCCAACTCGATTAAGGGCGAAAGAGGAAACAATAACAACGTACCTCAAGTGGGGCGTTACATGGCATAAGAAGAGGAAAAATTGTACTGCCCGTAAGAGTGTATATGGATGAGGGTTGTACCAAGAAGAATTTCCTACATGCACGCCACCTTAATTGAGTGGCCTAAGAAGAAAGAAGCTTTCGTACGGTCTGCAAGAGTGCATGTAGATGAGGACTGTACTCACTCACACGGCCAATGTTCCAAATCCATACATTAACCAAGACTGATCGGCAAAGAACAAGAAAAGAATGAATGAGAAAAGAAAAGAAAAGAAAAACAAAGAAG
>CM047900.1:6654193-6739605 GCA_026229545.1 Pistacia atlantica
AAACCCTAAACACTTAGAAAAATTTCCAGTCCCTCCCTAAACCCTAAACCCTAAACCCCAAAACCCTAAACCCTAAACCCTAAACCCTAAACCCTAAACCCTAAACCCTAAACCCTAAACCCTAAACCCTAAACCCTAAACCCTAAACCCTAAACCCTAAACCCTAAACTTTTTTTTGGATAAGGTAAGTATGTATAAAAGACAAAAAAATACAAATACGAGGGGCATACCCCAAGAGGATGGCTGATAACTATCAGTCAAGAACACGTGGGAAAACCCACAAAGTCATGAGCAGCAAAAGAGAGCACGCAGGCTCCCCACAAAGCAAAAGATGCCATAAAAAACCACAAATCCGGCATAAAGCACGAGCTCACCACAAACACAAAGCCACAGACCGGCAAAAAAGAGCACGCAGGCTCACCACAAACACAAAGTCACAAACCGACACAAAAGAGCATGCAGGTCCCTTACAAAGCTAGTCAGGAAGATGCCATATCACACGGAGGCGAGATCTCGTACTTAGGTGCTAGACCCAAAATCTTGCCCGAACTAGATCACAAATAGCTAAGACAATATCTCTGGGAGCTACAATGTCGATAAACACGCGATTATTCCGTTCAAACCAAAGGAAATAAAGCGTGGGTGAAAGGACTAACCGGGAAAGAAGGTGGTGAAGTCACCTTTTCGTCAAGATGCAAACTAGCCCAGCAGACGAGGGAGCCGGAGAGAGTAGGCCATGTAGAAAGCGTCATAGGTAGTGACCTCCCGCCAAACATAACTAGGAAAAGTCACATCTGAAAAACAAATGGTCATGGGTCTCGTAGGCCGATCGCACAAAACACATCGGGAGGACGTAATGACACCATGAGAGCTGAGCCGATCCATGGTGTGAAGCCGACCAAGAGAAGCGAGCCAGAGAATGAAAGAGTGACGTGGAATATGCCCGGGAAACCACAGGAGATGATGAATCGAGTTCACATCTCGTTTGTCTGCAACACATTCCAGTGAATCAATAGAGAACCGTCGATGGATGGCCCTTCCACACAATATGGTCGGGATGATCACTGAATCGCACTGTAATAGAGTCCCAGATATGTTGAAGGTCGAACTGCCCGAAGGAAAGTCCCACAAACCATCCCGAATAATGTCTGAAACCCGAGCATCCCACGGCAACCCAGTAGAAGTCAAGGTCCTAAAAGGAAGCAAGTCACACAGAGGACCCTGCGGAAGCCAGTGATCTCGCCATAACATGGTGTCCCTACCATCTCCAATACAAGTCACAATAAGACCCCGGCACCAAACCCTACTAAGTAAAATCTTCCTCCAAGCCCATGAAGCCCCAGAAGTAACTCGGATATGCCAAAAGGACCGACCACGGAGGAGAACCGAATGGGCCCATGAAGACCATATAGAAGATCTATCAGTAAGTAGCCTCCAAACATGTTTGAGAATAGCGGCCCTATTCCAATCTTGGATCCTCTTAATCCCCAGGCCACCCTCCGTCAATGGATAGCAAACAGAAGACCATGCAACCTTAGCCCCAGAATGGGACAGAGAAGTACCTTTCCAAAGAAATGAGGCCAAAATACTCTCAATCCGTCTAACTGTAGCTGCCGGCAAAAGAAACATGGAGGACCAATAAACCTGTATGGAGAAAAGTACCGACTTTATCAACTGTAGTCGGCCTGCATAGGTCAAAGATGCCGACGTCCATAGCCTAATCCGAGAGAGAATTCGCTCCAACAGAGGCCTACAATCGAGTGTCAAGGCGGGTAGAGATTAGAGGAACCCCTAGATATCTTACCGTAATCGCCCAACTGAAACCCATGATAGACTGTAACCCAATCTGCTCCTCATCTGTAACTCCAGAAAGAAACAACTGGCTCTTCTCTGCATTAGTCACTAATCCAGAAACCTTAGCAAAATAATCCAAGGCCGATTTGATCAAGCTAACAGAGGAAGCATCTGCTCTACAAAACACCATCAAATCATCTGCAAAACACAAATGAGTAATAGCTGCCTGCCTACATCTCCAATGATACTGAAAACCAGGGCTGTGAGAGGTTTCCCGAAAAATACCAGCTAACCCCTCCATAGCCAACACAAAAAGGTAAGGAGAAAGAGGGTCCCCCTGCCGCACACCCCGGGAGGACCTAAAAAATCCGTGAAGCTCTCCGTTCAGGGCAACAGAGAAATACGGTGTAGAAATACATGTCATGATCCACCTCACCATACGCTCAGGAAACCCCACAGTACGCAATCCCAAAAGGATGAACTCCCAACTCACAGTATCAAAAGCTTTCCGAATATCAACTTTAAGGGCACATCGAGGTGAAGTACCCCCAAGATGATAATTCCGCAAAAGCTCCTGAGTCAGCAGAATATTATCAGAAATCCTTCGACCCGGGACAAAAGCTGACTGGGAAACCCCAATAATATCCGGAAGCACAACTTTAAACCGATTCACAATCACCTTAGTAATGCACTTGTAAAGTACATTACAACAAGATATCGGCCTAAAGTCTGTCATACGACTCGGGCTCTCCACCTTAGGAACCAAAGCAATCCTGGTGGCATTAACACATCTTGGCATTTCATTAGTAGCAAAAAAATGTCTCACTGCATCCCTGAAATCTGTACCAATAATATCCCATGCCCGCTTAAAAAACAAAGATGTGAATCCATCCGGGCGAGGGATTTATCATCCGGGATAGAGAATAAAGCAATCCTAATCTCATCATCAGTGATAGGAGCAGTCAATGGAGAAATCATATCAGGGAGAAATGCGGCGGAAAAATACCCTAAAAGCCTCTGGCAACTGAGGTCGACTAGGGGCATAAGAAGATCCTCCCGAAAAAACCCACCGCCAAACGCCCTAATCCTCGATCTCGTAATATGTGTACCATGCCCATCAGTCAAACCGTGGATGCGGTTCCGAACCTGCCTATGGATCAACGACTTATGAAAGAACTTAGTATTCTGATCCCCTAAGTTCAACCACTGAACACGAGACCGCTGCTTAAAGAAAGCCTCCTCATCTCGACAAAGACTGAAATACTGGTTGGCAAGGTTCCTCTCCTCAGAGATACACTCAGTAGAAAAGGGGTCCCGATCCAAATTTCCCTGGGCTGCTGCCCACCGAGCCCGAGCCTCAATTACCCTGCTGGAGATATGACTGAAACCCGAATATGTAAAGCTTTTAGCTTCCGTTTCACTAGCCCCAATTTCTGCGTAAGACGGAACATAGGATTGCCTACAAGAGGCTCGTCCCAAACTGCCTGAACAATATCCCTAAAATTTGCATGATCAGCCCAAAAATTTAGAAATTTAAAAGGGGATGGTACCTTGCCACGGCGGGGACCAAACCGGACGATAATAGAGCTATGATCTGAAACATCTCGAGGTCGGAACTCTGAAACTGTGCTTGGTCGATCAAGGAACCAAGAAAGTGATGCAAAGACCCAATCGAGCTTTCGTAAAATAAACCCATCGCCCTGTTGACCGTTATGCCAAGTATACCGAAGCCCAGTAAAAGGAACCCCAATCAACTCAGCATCATGGATACATTGGCCAAAATCATCCATATAACCATACCACTCAGGATCACCACCCACTCTGTCAGAAGCTCCCAAGATGGCATTAAAATCACCCAACACAAGCCACGGGAGCCCCTCTGAATCAAACACTGCCGACTGATCCCTAAGGAAATCCCACAGATTGCGGCGATTCCCAGGGTCATTAGAACCATACACAAAAGTAATCCCAAATGAGAACCCCTCAGAAACATGAGTAACCCTGCAAGTAATCTCCTGAAGAGAGCAATGAAGATTATGCACAGAGTAAAGAGAAGAGTCCCAACATACCAGAACACGGCAAGCAATAGAATCAGTCGCATTCGATAAAAACTGCCATGAAGGACAAAGCGACAGACCATTGTAAATGAGACTGCTCAAAACCTTAGTCTCCAACAAACCAATCAAACCCAAAGAAGAGTCAGAAATCCAATTCCGCACAGTGCGTTGTTTCGAGAAGCCGTTAAGGCCTCTAATATTCCAACTCCCTATCATTGGAATTGGGATAGAAACAAGCTAAGAAATCACTTGAGCCGAAGCCCCCGCTTTCCCCGACCTATCCCCTTTGCCAGGGGTGGCAAGGAAACTGATCCAGATAAGGTAGCATCTGGTGTCTGGAGATCGTCACTATGCAAAACAAGCGAGGCATACCTGTTGGAAGAGGTAGGATTGCCTACTCCCGAACTCATAAAGGACTGAGTGTTTTCTGTGCAATTTGTAAATCCCATAATACGGTCTTGCTCGTCCTCAATAGGAAAGGGGGAATCAGCATCGACCCCGATTCAGAGCCAGAAAATTCACCTCTGCTAGCACGAACAGTCTGCTGATATGGGACCAAAGCCAAAGAAACATCCCCTCACTAAGCATACTAGGCGAAACTGTAGATGGCACTAAAACATCCCTCTCTATCCCCTCGGTCTCTCTCCCTGATGGGATCAATAGTGGCTGGCTGATTCAAAGGCTCACAGTTCTCGGATTGCACTGATTTCCCTGGTGCCTTCTGGAAACTAGTAACTATCCTTATTCTTACCCTGAGTGTGGCTGAGTAGGTACCTCTGGCTGGTGACAAACATGACCAAAAACACAGCATTTAGGGCACCTCTTGGGGGTCCACTCATATTCCACTGTAATCTGAATAGGCTCTGCAGATAACCGGCACTGAAATTCAATATGACGTCTCAAAGGCTTTGTAGCATCTAGCTCAACACATACCCGAGCATAATCCAAACGGGTCCGCTCTGATGTTGTCTTATCACTAGACAACGGTCGACCTAACATAGAGGAAACCATGCAGAGTCCTTTGTGGGACCACAAAGGATAAGGCAAACCATGCAAACGAGCCCATACCGGAACTCTAGAGATGCGGCTTTTATCAAAAGTAAACTGAGCATGCCATTGTTGCAGAATAATACACTTACCCCCAAACATCCACGGCCCTCTCTCAAGGATTGAATGCACCGCATCCTCATCCCTAAATCTGAAAATGTAGAAGCCAGTACTGTGGACATAACATCTTCCAACCCCGCAGCTTCCCATGCACGGAAAGCAATTGAGCGGACAGCATGAAAAGGCATAGAATACCCGGGAAATAACCCACAATACAGCGAAGCCATTCAACATCATTGTCATCAATAACATCATCCGGTATATGTAAGATGTCATCCTTAATATCAAGGTCCACAGCTTCAAGGGTGAAATGGGACCCGACCTCTGTCACTCTAACCTTGTCCGCCCAAGTGGAGGACACTTTTGATGTGCTTTTTCCCATATTTTCCTGCTCTTTTGGCTTAGGGGCTGGCTTTTTTTCACGGGGCTCAGAAGATGCCCAATTGAGCTTGAAGACCTTTTTAGACTTCGGCATTTTCAAGCCATTAAACGATTGCAAAGATAAACCTGCAGTATCATTAGAATCAAAGTCAAGAAAACCAAAGGAAGAGTTTTTGTGATGAAAAACCTTGGCTCCTTGAATCGCCACATTTGAAAAAACGGATAACAAGTACTTGTCATCCATCCATGGCTCCAAATCCCCAATCCATAAAGATTTTCTCGAATTCCCGGAAGGCTGGGAGCTGGTTGAGGTAGTGTTTACTGTTTTGGCTTGGGTTGGGGGCGGCACGGTGTTATTTGGGTGTGAGGGGTTTGGTTCGGACATTTTGTCGAACACTTGGTGGGAGGAAAAAAAGTTGTGATTTTGGTGAGTTTAAGAGTTTGTAAGAGCGGGGATTTGTGAATTAGTGGTTGGGGTGAAGAGGTTTTGGTGTTTGGGAAGTGGAATGTGGTCGGGAGGGCTAAAGTCACGAGGGACTGGGTGACGCGCGTGCTGTGCGTCTGCTGGCGCGCTGCTGCGTGTGCTGCATCGCGCTGCTGAGTAGCGCAGCAGACGAGGCTTGCTGCAGCCTTTTGTCGAACACCTTGCGTGCACGATCAAACTCGATCAGAATGCAACCAAAATTTCCAGAAATCTGCAAAATCAAACCCAGCAAGAAACCAAGAAGAAACCCTGCAAAAAAACACAAGAAATCACACCAAAACAAGTCCACCAAATGGCATACAAACCCAACCCAATCCACATTTTCGCGAAAAAACAGTGGGTTTTTCCGGCAACCAGAGGTCAACAAGGTGCAAAAGGATGTGGGGATTGTCGATCTTGCCCGGATGAGTCAGTATTGGCACTCCATTGCAATTCCCGAATGAAAAAACCCTCCACAAAGAAAATCCAGAAGTGCAGTTTTCGCCAGATTCAACGGATAATTCCCGACGACCTAGACCTCCAAACCGAGCACGGATGGAACGACTGGAAAGAGGGCTGAACAAGCTTTCCACAGCAGGTTGAATCACCGGTATTGGCCGATGTCGGACGCGCCGGGAAAAAGCCGGCAAAGTAGCGGCTGCGGCCACGAGTTGAGAGAAAAAATCTGGAAAAAAATTCTCCCTAAACCCTAAACCCTAAACCCTAAACCCTAAACCCTAAACCCTAAACCCTAAACCCTAAACCCTAAACCCTAAACCCTAAACCCTAAACCCTAAACCCTAAACCCTAAACCCTAAACCCCTAAACCCTAAACCCCAAACCCTAAACCCTAAACCCCAAACCCAAACCCAAAGAAACCCTAAACCCCAAACCCTAAACCCTCCCCAAACCCCAAACCCTAAACCCTAAACCCTAAACCCCAAACCCCAAACCCCAAACCCTAAACCCTAAACCCTAAACCCTAAACCCTAAACCCAAAACCCCAAACCCTAAACCCTAAACCCCAAACCCTAAACCCGTAAACCCTAAACCCCAAACCCCAAACCCCAAACCCTAAACCCTAAACCCTAAACCCTAAACCCTAAACCCTAAACCCAAACCCTAAACCCTAAACCCTGAAACCCTGAAACCCTAAACCCTAAACCCTAAACCCTAAACCCAAACCCTAAAGGGGCCCTAAACCCTAAACCCTAAACCCTAAACCCTAAACCCTAAACCCTAAACCCTAAACCCCAAACCCAAAGAAACCCGAAACCCTCCCGAAACCCAAAACCCTTTTTTTTGGAAAAAGGGTAAGTAATTTATAAAAGAAAAGACCCCGAGAAAAATGTACAAATACCCGAGAGGGCATACCCCAAGAGGATAGATAATCAGTCAAAAACACGGAAACCCCACCCTAAAGCCACGGCGACAAAATAAAAAGAGCATGCAAGCTCCCCACAAATAAAGCAAAGAATATGCCATAAAAATCACCCAAAGCCATAAACCCGGCATAAAAGCACGAGACTCACCACAAACAAACCCAAGAATGCCATGAATCACAAAGCCACAAACCCGGTGCAAAGAGCACATGGGCTCCCTTAAACCCAAAGCAAATTAAAGGGAAATGGGCCCGTATGGGCCCAAACCCTAAAGGGTGGGAAAGTCCCGAAAGGGATTTCCCCTCCCGGGTAAACCCTAAAGGGTGGGTTAAACCCAAAACCCTAAACCCTAAACCCTAAACCCTAAACTTTTTTTTGGATAAGGTAAGTATGTATAAAAGACCAAAAATGTACAAATACGAGGGGCATACCCCAAGAGGAGACCATATAACTCAAAAACAAAAACCCGTGGGAAAACCCTACAAAGTCACAACGGCATAAAAGAGCACGCAGCTCCCCACAAATAAAACAAGAAGGATGCCAAAATAAAAATCCACAAAGCCACAAACCTACAAAAGAGCACGCAGCTCACCATAAACAAACAAAGATGCATGATCACAAAGCCACAAAGCCGCACAAAAGAGCACGCAGCTCTTAAAGCTAATCAAGATGCCATATCACACGAGCCGAGGCGAGATCTCGTACTTAGGTGCTAGACCCAAAATTCTTGCCCGAACTAGATCACAAATAGCTAAGACAATATCTCGAGGGAGCTACAATGTTGACGAAACACGCGATTATTCCGTTCAAACCAAATAAAGGAAATAAACTGTGGCTGAAAGGACCAACCGGGAAAGAAGGTGGCTGAAGTCACCTTTTCGTCGAAGATGCAAACTAGCCCACTGAAGCAGAGGGAGCCAAGAGAGAGTAGGCCATGTAGAAAGCGTCCTGGTAGTGACCTCCCGCCAAACATAACTGGAAAAGTCACAGCTGAAAAACAAATGGTCATGGGTCATAGCTATCGCACAAAACACACAGGGAGGACATGAATGACACCATGAGAGCCGAGCCGATCCATGGTGTGAAGCCGACCAAGAGAAGCGAGCCGAGAATGAAAGAGTGACGTGGAATATGCCCGGAAACCACAAGAGATGATGAATCGAGTTCACATCCCGCTTTGTCTCGCAACACATTCCAGTTGAATCAATAGAGAAACCGTCCAGATGGATGGCCCTTCCACACAAGATGGTCGATGACTCGCAAGGCTAGCATTGTAATGAGTCCCATATATTGAAGGTCTACACCGCCCGAAGGAAAATCCCACAAACCATCCCGAATAATGTCAAACCCGAGCATCCCACAAGAACAAGCCCAAGTGGAAGTCAAGGTTCTAAAAGGGAGCAAGTCACACAGAGGACCCTATGCGGAAGCCGTGATCTCGCCATAACATGGTGTCCCTACCATCTCCAATACAAGTCACAATAAGACCCCCACACCAAACCCTACTAAGTAAAATCTTCCTCCAAGCCCATGAAGCCCCGTATAACTCGGATATGCCAAAAGGACCGACCACGAGGAGTAACCAAACGGGCCCAAGAATTGACCATATAGTAAGATCTATCATTAAGTAGTTCCTTAAACGTGTTTGAGAATAGCCGCCCTATTCCAATCTTGGATCCTCTTAATCCCCAGCCACCCTCCCTCCTCAATGGATAGCAAAGAAGACCATGCAACCTTAGCCCCACCAGAGGGACAAAGAAGTACCCTTCCAAAGAAACGAGGCCAAAATACTCAATCCGTCCTAACTATAGTCGCTGCAAAAGAAACATGGAGGACCAATAAACACTGTATGGAGAAAAGTACCGACTTTATCAATCGTAGTCGGCCTGCATAGGTCAAAGATGCCAACGTCCATAGCCTAATCCGAGAGAGAATTCGCTCCAACAGGCCTACAATCGATGTCGAAGGCGGGTAGAGATTAGAGGAACCCCTAGATATCTTACCGATAACTGCCCAACTGAAACCCATGATAGACGTAACCCAATCTCGCTCCTCATGTAACTCCTAGAAAGAAACAATCGGCTTCTTCTCGCATTAGTCACTAATCCTAAACCTTAGCAAAATAATCCAAGGCCGATTTGATCAAGCTAACAGGAAGCATCTCTCTACAAAACACCATCAAATCATCCGCAAAACACAAATGAGTAATAGCCTCCGCCTACATCTCCAATGATATGAAAACCGAGGTGTGAGAGGTTTCCTCCCCGAAAAGAAAATACCGCCTAACCCCTATAGCCAACACAAAAATAAAAAGGATAATGGAGAAAGAGGGTCCCCCTGCCGACTCCCCGGGAGGACCTAAAAAGCCGTGAACGCTCCGTAGGCAACGAGAAATACGGTGTAGAGATACATGTCATGATCCACCTCACCATACGCTAGAAAACCCCACAAGTACGCAATCCCTCCCAAAAGGATGAAATCCCAACTCACAGTATCAAAAGCTTTCCGAATATCAACTTTAAGGGCACATCGAGGTGAAGTACCCCCAAGATGATAATTCCGCAAAAGCTCCCGAGTCAGAAATATTATCGAAATCCTTCGACCCGGGACAAAAGCCGACTGGGAACCCTCCCTAAACCCTAAACCCTAAATCCCTAAACCCCTAAAACCCATAAACCCTAAACCCAAAACCCAAACCCTAAACTTTTTTTTGGATAAGGTAAGTATGTATAAAAGACCAAAAATGTACAAATACGAGGGCATACCCAAGAGGAGACTGATAATCAGAAAAAACACATGGGAAAAGCCCACAAAGCACAACGGCATAAAAGAGCACGAGCTCCCCACAAAATAAAATAAGAAAGATGCCATAAAAATCAACAAAGCCACAAACCCGCATAAAAAGCACGCAGCTACCACAAACGAACCAGAAGATGCCATGAATCACAAACAAACTAAGCACAAAAGAGCACACAGAGCTCCTTACAAAGCTAATCAGAAGATGCCATATCCCACACGAGCCGAGCGAGATCTCGTACTTAGGTGCTAAACCCAAAATCTTGGCCCGAACTAGATCACAAATAGCTAAGACAATATCTCTATGGGAGCTACAATGCCGAGCAAACACGCGATTATTCCTCGTTCAAACCAAATAGGAAATAAACTCGTGGGCTGAAAGGACCAACTAGGGAAAGAAGGTGGATCAAGTCACCTTTTCGCCGAAGATGCAAGCAGCCCACTAGAGCGTAGTAAGGGAGCCAGAGAGTAGGCCATGTAGAAAGCGTCCCGATAGTGACCTCCCGCCAAACATAACTGGAAAAGTCACATGAAAAACAAATGGTCATGGGTCTCGTAGCTACTGCACAAAACACACCGGGAGGACGTAATGACACCATGAGCCGAGCCGATCCATGGTGTGAAGCCTAACCAAGAAGCAGACGAGAGAATGAAAGAGTGGCGTGGAATATGCCCGGAAACCACAAGAGATGATGAATCGAGTTCACATCCCGCTTGTCTCACAACACATTCCAGTTGAATCAATAGAGAACGTCCGATGGATGGCCCTTCCACACAAGATGGTAGGGATGACTCGTTGAAAGGCTGACCGTAATGGAGTCCCATATGCTGAAGGTCTGCGCCGCCCGAAGGAAAATCCCACAAACCATCCCGAATAATGTCGAAACCCGAGCATCCCATGGCAAACCAAGTGGAAGTCAAGGTTCTAAAAGGAGCAAGTCACACGAGGACCTTATGGTAGCTAGTGATCTCGCCATAACATGGTGTCCCTACCATCTCCAATACAAGTCACAATAAGACCCCGCACCAAACCCTGCTAAGTAAAATCTTCCTCCAAGCCCATGAAGCCCCGAGTAACTCGATATGCCAAAAGGACCGACCACGGAGGAGAACCAAATGGGAGGGCCCAAGAAGACCATAGAAGATCTATCATTAAGTAGCCTCCAAACGTGTTTGAGAATAGCCGCCCTCTATTCCAATCTTGGATCCTCTTAATCCCCAGCCACCCTCCGTTCAATGGATAGCAAACAAAAGACCATGCAACCTTGGTACCAAAAGGGGACAAAGAAGTACCCTTCCAAAGAAACGAGGCCAAAATACTTTCAATCCGTCTAACGTAGCTGCCAATAAAAGAAACATGGAGGACCAATAATAAACTGTATGGAAAGAAAAGTACCGACTTTATCAATCGAGTCATGGCCCGCATAGGTCAAAGATGCCGACGTCCATAGTTTAATTCCGAGAGAGAATTCGCTCTAACAAAGGCCTACAATCGAATGTCAAAGATGGGTAGAGATTAGAGGAACCCCTAGATATTTCTTACCGAATCGCCCAACTGAAACCCATGATAGACAGAACCCGAATCTCGCTTCCTCATCGTAACTCCGAAAGAAACAATCGGCTCTTCTCGCATTAGTCACTAATCCCAAAAACCTTAGCAAAAATAATCCAAGGCCGATTTGATCAAGCTAACAGAAGCATCTGCTACAAAACACCATCAAATCATCCGCAAAACACAAATGAGTAATAGTTGCCGCCTACATCTCCAATGATAATGAAAACCTGTAGTGAGAGGTTTCCTTTCCCGAAAAATACCAGCTAACCCCTCCATAGCCAACACAAAAGGTAAGGAGAAAGAGGGTCCCCCTCCCGAACACCCCAGGGAGGACCTAAAAAACCGTGAAGCTCTCCGTTTAGTGGCAACAAAAATACGGTGTAGAGATACATGTCATGATCCACCTCACCATACGCTCAAGAAAACCCCACAAGACGCAATCCCAAAAGGATGAAATCCCAACTCACAGATCAAAAGCTTTCCGAATATCAACTTTAAAGGGCACATCGAGGTAAAGTAACCCCCAAGATGATAATTCCGCAAAAGCTCTTGAGTCAAGAGAATATTATCAAAAATCCTTCGACCTGGGACAAAAGCCGACTGGGAAACCCCTCCCCAATAATATCCGGAAGCACAACTTTAAACCGATTCACAATCACCTTAGAAATGCACTTGTAAAGTACATTACAACAAGATATCGCCTAAAGTCCATCATACGACTCGGGCTTCCACCTTAGGAACCAAAGCAATCCCTGGTGGCATTAACACATCTTGGCATTTCATTAGTAGCAAAAAAATGTCTCACCGCACTGAAATCTCTACTAATAATATCCCATGCCCGCTTAAAAAACAAAGAAATGTGAATCCATCCTAGACTTGGGGCTTTATCATCCGGGATAGAGAATAAAGCAATCCTAATCTCATCATCGGTGATAAGGAGCATTCAATGGAGAAATCATATCAAGAGAAATGCACCGAGAAAAATACCTGGAAGCCTCTGCGATCGAGGTTGAGAGAGGGGCAGCAAGAAGATCCTAAAAAACCCACCTCCCTGCCCTAAACCCCACATGTAGTAATATGGGTACCATTCCCATCAGTCAAACCATGGATGCGGTTCCGAACCTGCCTATGGATCAACGACTTATGAAAGAACTTAGTATTCTGATCCCCTAAGTTCAACCACTGAACACGAGACCGCTGCTTAAAGAAAGCCTCCTCATCTCGACAAAGACTAAAATACTGGTTGGCAAGGTTCCTCTCCTCAGAGATACACTCAGTAGAAAAGGGGTCTCGATCCAAATTTCCCTGGGCTGTTGCCCACCGAGCCCGAGCCTCAATTACCCTGCTAGAGATATGGTGAAACCCTAATATGTAAAGCCCCTTTTAGCTTACTAACCCCAATTTCTACGTAAGGCGGAACATAGGATTGCCTACAATAGGCTCATCCCAAACTGCCCTAAACAATATCCCATAAAATTTGCACTGACAGCCCAAAAATTTAGAAATTTAAAAGGGGATGGTACCTTGCCACGATGGGGACCAAAGCCGGACAACCAATAGAGCTATGATCTGAGACATCTCGAGGTCAAAACTCTTAAACTGTGTTCGGTCAATCACCAAGAAAGTGATGCAAAGACCCAATTGAGCTTCCATAAAATAATCCCATCGCCTTGTTGACCGTTATGCCAAGTATACCGAAGCCCAGTAAAAGGAACCCCAATCAACTCAGCATCATGGATACATTGGCCAAAATCATCCATATAACCATACCACGCAGGATCACCACCCACTCTATCAGAGGCTCCCAAGATGGCATTAAAATCACCCAACACAAGCCATGGGAGCCCCTCTGAATCAAACTATGTTGACTAATCCCTAAGGAAATCCCACAGATTGCGGCGATTCCTAGGGTCATTAGAACCATACACAAAAGTAATCCCAAAGAGAACCCCTCTGAAACATGAGTAACCCCTGCAAGTAATCTTCTAAAGAGAGCAATGAAGACTATTTACGAGTAAAGAGAAGAATCCCTAACATACCAGAACTCGGCAAGCAATAGAATCCATCGTATTTGACAAAAATTACCATGAAGGACAAACTACGAGACCACCAACCGTAAATGAAACTGCTCAACCTTAGTCTCCAACAAACCAATCAAACCCAAAGAAGAGTCGAAATCCAATTATGCAGCATGTTGTTGTTTTGAGACGCCGTTAAGGCCTCTAATATTCCAACTCCCTATCATTGGAATCGGGATAAAAACAAGCTAAAAATCACTTGAGTCAAGCCCCCGCTTTCCCGAGTTTTCCCCTTTGCTAGCGATGGCAAGGAAACTGATCCAAATAAGGTGGCATCTCGGTGTCCGGAGATCGTCACTGCAGAACAACGAGGCAAACCTGTTGGAAGGAAGGTAGTTCCTACTCCCGAACTCATAAAAGAAACTGAGTGTTTTCCGTGCAATTTGTAAATCCCATAATACGGTCTTGCTCATCCTCAATAGGAAAAGGTGGGGAATCAGGTTCACCCCACCTTGAGCCAAAAATTCACCTCTGCTAGCACGAATAATCGCTATACGGGACCATAGCCAAAGAAGACATCCCCAACTCTAACTGCTACGAATCAAACTCTAGGCGCGAAACATCTCTCATCCCTCTCCCTCTCCCTCTCCCTCTCCCTCTCCCTCTCCCTAATGGGATCAATAGTAGTTGATCGCCTCAAAGGCTGCAGTTCTTGATTACACCGCAATAGCTTTCCATGGTGCCTTCGAAACTAGTAACTATCTTATTCTTACCCCGAGCTATAATTGCAGTAGGTGCCTCTCGGTTGGTGACAAACATGACCAAAAACACAAGCATTTAGGGGCACCTCTTGAGGGGTCCACTCATATTCCACTGTAATCTGAATAGGTTCAGAGATAACCAAGATTGAAATTCAAAATGGCGCCTCGAGGCTTTGCTGCATCTAGCTCAACACATACCCGAGCATAATCCTAAACGGGTCCGCTCGATGTTGTCTTACCACTTGACAACGGTCGACCCAACATAGAAGGAAACCATGTAGAGTCCTTTTGTGGGACCACAAAGGATAAGGCAAACCATTGCAAACAAGCCCATATCGGAACCTTAGAGATGCAGCTTTTATCAAAAAGTAAACCTGAGCATGCCATTGTTGCAATAATAGACTTATCCCCCAAACATCCACGAACCTCTCAAGGATTGAATGCACCGCATCCTCATCCCTTAAATCTGAAAATGTAAAAACCAAGACTGTGGACATAACATCTTCCAACCCCGCAGCTTCCCATGCACGGAAAGCAATTGAGCGGATAGCATGAAAAGGCCATAGAATACCCCTGGAAATAACCCACAATACAAGAAGCCATTCAACATCATTGTCATCAATAACATCATCCGGTATATGTAAGATGTCATCCTTAATATCAAGGTCCACAACTTCAAGGGTGAAATGGGACCCGACCTCTGTCACTCTAACCTTGTCCGCCCAAGAGGAGGCACTCTTTTGATGTCTTTTCCCCTTACTCATACTTTTCTTCTCTACAATCGGCTTTTTTTCACGGGGCGGCTAAGATGCCCAATTGAGCTTGAAGCCGCCTTTTTAGACTTCGACATTTCTAAGCCATTAAAAGATTACAATGACAAACCTGCAATATCATTAGAATTTCCAAAGTCAAGAAAACCAAAGGAAGAGTTTTTGTGATGAAAAACCTTGGCTTCTTGAATCGCCACATTTGAGAAAAACGGATAACAAAGTACTTGTCATCCATCCATGGCTCCAAATCCCCTCCCCAATCCACAAAGATTTTCCCCAAATTTTTTGGAAGTTTGGAAGGTGGCTGGGAGCTGATTGGAGGTGGTGTTTAAAGTTTTGGCTTGGGTTGGGTGGGGGCGGCACGGTGTTATTTGGGAGTGAGGGATTTGGTTCGGACATTTTGTCGAACACTTGGTGGGAGGAAAAAAATGTTGTGATTTTAGGTGAGTTTAAAAGTTCAAATCAGCGGGGATTTGTGAAAAATTCTAGGGGTGAAGAGGTTTTGGTGTTGGGAAAGGGGAAGGCTGGTGGGAGGGCAAAGAGTGGGAACGCTAGGCGTTGGGGCGTTGAGGCTTGCACGTGCGCGTAAGGCCTATAGAGGACTTTTATCGAACAGTTTGCATGCACGATAAAAAAATCCTAAACCCGATCAAATGCAACCACATTTTCTAGGAATCTGCAACAATCAAAACCTAGCAAGAAACCACAAAGAAACTACAAAAATCACAATAGAAACACACCAAAAATAGGTCCACAAAATGGGCAAAAAACCCAAACCAAACAACATGTTCTCGAGAAAAAATAGCAATTTTTTTGGGGAACCAGAAGTCAACAAGGTCCAAACAGCTTTGGGGATTGTAGATCCTGCCCGAAAGAGTCAATCTTGGCACTCTATTGCAATTCCTGATCGAAAAACCCGCTGCGAAAGACACTCTAGATTTGTAGATTCCGTGAACTTTCACGACCAAATCCTAGTGAACGGAGAAGCGAAACACAGGCGGTGATGAAACGATAAGATAGCTGTTCAACACTCTTCCCAACGGTGGATGGATCGTCTGATTCTGACACCAGATGTGCTCGAAGGAAGTTGACAAAGTTCTGGCAGCGAGAAACAAGTTGAGAGCAAACACCTGGAAAAATTTCCAGTTTTTCCTCCCTGCCTCCCTAAACCCTAAAACCCTAAACCCTAAAACCCTAAAACCCTAAACCCTTAAACCCTAAACCCTAAACCCTAAACCCTAAACCCTAAACCCTTAAACCCCTAAACCCTTAAACCCCTAAACCCTTAACCCTCCCTAAACCCTAAACCCCTAAACCCTTAAACCCTCCCTAAACCCTAAACCCTAAACCCTAAACCCTAAACCCGTAACCCCTAAACCCTAAACCGTAACCCCTAAACCCTAAACCGTAACCCCTGAACCCAACCCTAACCCCACCCCGCCCTAAAGAACCCTGAACCCCAAACCCTGAACCCTAAACCCTGAACCCTAAACCCACCCAAACAAACCCTAAACCCTAAACCCTCCCGAACCCTCCCCGAACCCTAAACCCCTAAACCCTCCAAACCCCGAACCCTAAACCCTGAACCCTAAACCCCGAACCCTCCCGAACTCAACTCCCGAACCCACTCAACCCCGAACCCTCCCCGAACCCTCCCGAACCCTCAACCTGAACCCCTAACCCTTGAACCCTGAACCCTGAACCCTGAACCCTAAACCCCTAAACCGTAAACCCTAACCCCTAAACCTTAACCCCTAACCATAAACCCTAAACTCTAAACCTTAAACCTAAACCCGAAACCCAAAACCTAAAACCCAAAACCCAAACCCTAAACCCTAAAACCTAAATCCCAAACCCTAAACCCTAAACTTTTTTTTTTTTTTTGAAAAGGTAAGTGTATTATAAAAGAGACCAAAAATGTACAAATACGAGGGGCATTCCCCAAGAGGATGACTGATAATTCTAAGTCAAAAAACACATGGGAGAACCCACAAAGCCACAAACGGCATAAAAAGAGCAGGAAGGCTCCCCAAAAACAAAACAAGAAGATGCCATAAATCACAAAGCCACAAACCAGCATAAAAGAGCATGCAGGCTTACCACAAAACGAACAAGGAAATGCCATAAATCACAAAGCCACAAACCTGCATAAAAGAGCACGCAGGCTCCTTACAAAGCTAATCAAGAAGATGCCATATCACACAGAGCTGAGTCGAGATCTCGCACTTAGGTGCTAAACCCAAAATCTTGGCCCAAACTAGATCACAAATAGCTAAGACAATATCTTTGCGAGAGCTACAATGCTAACAAAACACGCGATTATTCCGTTCAAACCATAGGAAATAAACTGTGGCTGAAAGGACTAACCGAGAAAGAAGGTGGTTGGAGTCACCTTTTTGTCTAAGATGCAAGCTAGCTCATTAGAGCAGAAAGAGCTGATAATCCGTGGATTATACAGTTTTCATTTGACTTTTTATTCATATTTTAGGAACTTTCTGGTGCATTTTGACCTGAATTGTTGCTTAATTCTTTACATTTCATGTTTCAGGTTAGAATGGACATTTTTGAGCAAATGAGGACAAAATTGGTTATTTGTGACTTAAAGATAGTGGATCTCAGAAGTTAAGTGAGTTCTGAAGCAGAATAAAGCACGATGAGGCTTGTTCCAAAGGAAAAACACTGAGAATCGAAAAATCAAGCGAAGATGCAAGCAGAGGCGCTTCATAATTTTAAAACTTTTCAAGAAGCTTCACCGCGGCGAAGTACGCCAGACATGAACAAATCTTCTTCTTTCTTCGCCGCGACAAGAGTTCTTCTTCGCCGCGGTGACAGTGGGAACTTAGTTTTGTAAAACGCACAGTTTTACTTTGTGCGGGTTTTTCTGAGAAATTTGGGGCAAGGTATAAAAGGAACACTTAACCTTTTTTGCCCTGGGGTCGTACAGGAAGTAGGGTTAGCCACTTTTTCATTGTTTTTTATTAGGCTTGGAGAGATTTAGCGATTAGAAGGGGGAAGATTGGATTTTTAACCAGAGGATTCATCATTTGGGGAGATTTCTTGTCCTCTCTCTTATTTTTCATTATGTTGAACTTGGCTATTTTCGTTTTTCGTATTTGTAGTGTTAATTTGGCTATGAACTAACCCATTTTGCGTTAGGGTTTTGATTGTAATTCGGATTTCTAATGGGTTAGGTTATTGATCATGTTATGTTCATATGACTATGCTTTGATTGTGTGTTTACTCTGAGTTTTAAATGTTTTATGTGATGAACATGATGAGATTGAGAAATAATTCATGTTAGGCTTCTTGGGTAATCACCATTATAGTATTGGATGCTAGAGATGGATTCAAGAATTAATGAAATCATTGTAGGATTCTTTTGCTTAATGAGTTTGGAATTGCTAACTTTCAATTTGTTGGGTGCGGAAGGTTAAAAAGGAAAAATAGGAAAACATAGCCTGAGAAGGTATGTTTAACACCTTAGTGAATTCAGTTTACAATCAATGCATATGAATGTGAATGTAGTGTAATTTTTAGTTTTAACCCATAAAATCCGAATGAAGTCAAAAGCCTACCCATTTTACTTGAACTGATTACTATCCATGATTTTCATCTTGCATTCGTAGATAACTTTAGTTTAAATTTATTGTTCAGTTTAATTAGAAATAGCTCCCATCAATCTAAATATTTCGGTTGCTCCAACTAGAAAACGGTAGAATACTTAGTGCTTAGCTAACAATCCTCGTGGGAATGATACTCACTCATCATTATATTACTTGTGCGGTTAGTATACTTGCTACATATTGCATGTTGTAGGAAATACGCATCAAGTTTTTTGGCGGCTTGTGGGGATTTGTTTTATGTTAACATTGAGTCTGTCTATAGTTAGCTAGATTGGAGTTTTTATTTTTGTTTTTAATTTTCAGTTGGTTTGTGATCTCACTTTCCTTCAATTCTGTTTTTGCAGTTTATGCGAAGAACGAGACGTCAACCAGTGGTTCCTGTTGATCTTGAGATTGAGAGAACCGTTAGACGACGTAACAGAGAGAGAAGAGAAAGAGAGGATTTAGTTGCTTGCTAAGTAGCTGCTTTTGAAATGGCTAAACCAGAAAACAGGACACTGAGGGAATTTTCAATTCCCACAGTGAATGGTAGTGGGTCGAGTATTACTAGACCTACTGTGCAAGCAAACAACTTCGAGATCAAGCCGGCAATCATCCAAATGATCCAGCAGTCGGTTAGATTTAATGGTGATTTGAAGGAAGATCTGAATCAGCACATTGCAAATTTCTTGGAAATTTGTGACACCTTCAAGTCAAACAGAGTTTCGGATGACGCTATTAGGCTACAATTATTCCCATTCTCATTGGGAGATAAAGCCAAGGGGTGGTTAATGGTATTACCACTGGGAACTATAACAACTTGGAATGATCTAGCAGAAATTCCTTACCAAGTTCTTTCCTCCAGCTAAATCAGCAAAATTGAGAAATGATATCACATCATTTCTACAAGATGATTCCGAGTCATTGTACGAGGCTTGGGAGAGATACAAGGAGTTGATGAGGAAATGTCCACACCATGGGTTGCCAGTTTGGCTTCGAGTCCAAACTTTCTACAATGGATTGATGGGTAATGTGCAAACCATGGTAGATGCAGCTTCAGGAGGGGCTTTGCAGAATAAGACACCAGAAGAGGCCTATGAGTTGCTTGAGGTTTTGGCAAGCAACAACTATCAAAGACTAAATAAGAGAGCAACAACAAGGAAATCTTCGGGTCTTCATGAAGTTGATGCCTTCACAACCATCTCAGCCCAACTCACTGCACTTAAAAAAATAGTTGGGAACTATGCAGGTAAACTCTATTCAAGTACCTCAACTAACGTGTGATTTTTGTGCAGGAAACCATGTGAGCATCGAGTGTCAAGTTGGGAACACATTTGCTTCGTCATCTTCATCAACGGAGCAAGTGAATTACTTGGCAGGAAATCAAAGACAACCAAACAATCCATACTTCAACACATACAACCCGAGGTGGAGAAATCATACAAATCTGGCTTGGGGAAATTAGAACCAGCAAAATAACCAATGGAACCAGAGGACAGTTCCAAATAACCAACCAGGGGTGACTAATCAACCGGGAGATCAAAGAGTGACAAAGTTGGAAGATATGTTTGGGAAATTTATGCAGGAGACAACGGGATTCATGAATGAGATGAGGACAAATTTTAGAAATCAAGGGGCGTCCATTCGGAATCTTGAGGTACAGATGGGCCAATTGGCCGAGAAGCTTAATGAGAGACCGTAGGGTTCCTTATCAAGCAATACAGTAACTAACCCACGTGAGCAAGTTAATGCAATTTCGTTGAGAAGTGGGAGAGTTTTAGAAGAGGTGAGAAATTCAAGGAAAGAGGAAACCTCATCAAAGAAAAATGAAGAATCTGATGAGGAAGTTGATGAAGAAATTGAAGCTGAAAAGAAACCACCTAGTCTAAGGAAAGATGAGCAGAAGTAGGAAGAGGAGAAAAAGAAAGGGAAAGAGAAATTGCCATTCCCCGAGATTCCACTAGAGTTGGCGCATCACACACCACCCGTACCTTTTCCTCAAAGACTTAGAAAAGAAAATCAGGATAAGTAGTTTATTAAATTTCTTGATGTTTTTAAAAAATTGCATATTAACATTCCTTTTGCAGATGCATTACATCAGATGCCGAGTTACGCGAAATTTCTTAAAGAAATTTTATCGAACAAGAGGAAGCTAGAAGATAAGGAAACGGTGATGCTTACGGAAGAGTGCAGTGCCATTCTCCGTAAGAAGCGCCCTGAAACTCAAGGATCCTGGGAGTTTTACTATCCCGTGCACTATAGGAGATATCTCCTTTGATCAAGTTTTATGTGACTTAGGTGCTAGCATTAATCTTATGCCTTTCTCTGTTTTCAGGAAACTAGGAATTGGAGAAGTTAAACCAACAACCATATATTTGCAACTTGCAGATCGATCAATAAAGCATCCGAGGGGCATTGTAGAGGATGTGTTGATTAAGGTGGACAAGTTTATTTTTCCTGCGAACTTCTGTGTGTTGGATATGGAAGAAGACAAAGAGATTCCTCTTATCTTGGGACGACCATTCCTAGCCACCGGAAGAGCTTTAATCGACGTTCAAGAAGGGAAATTGATCATGAGGATGCAAGATGAAGAAATAACATTTAATGTCCTTGAATCAATGAAAGCTCCACCTAGGAAACAGTCGTGTTTAAAAATCGATGTGGTGGATAAGCCAAAAATTGAACCCTTCCAAATGAATAATCCTAAGGTGGAAATTAAGAGCTGCATTGTCAAACCGAATCAGGTCGAAATTGAGGACCATTATGGACGGGGCTGCACAAAATTTAGAGACACGCCACAGTTGAGTTTGAGTTCGCATAAGGAACGGGTCTCTGAGATCAAAAAGGGTGAAGTAAAGCAGAGAAAACGGAAGGTGGTAGGTGAGAAGAGCCGAGCAACCAAAGTTATGACCAAGGGATGGAAATGGGTGGTGAAACTCCCAACAAGGCCACTGCGTGAAAAAGATCATCAGCAATTGAAACTCCAGTACAAGGGAAATTTCCGGGATGTGATGTACTTGGATAGTCCGGGCTGATGTGAAAGATTGAGAGAGTCAAGCTATCGACTAAAAACAAGCGCTTCTTGGGAGGCAACCCAAGTGTTTTTAATTGTTTGTTTTTCATTTTGGTTGTTTGAATTTGTTTGATTTCATTATAAGTTTGTATGATTTTTAATGTTTGTGTTTTTGGGTGTTTTAGGTGAAGTCTTCAGAAAAAGAAAGGTATGAAAATGTTCCAGACTTCGCAAGGGCGAAGAAGATTTCTTCACTGCGGTGAAGAAACCTGAAAATTGGTTAGCTCCTGGAAGTTTTCGCTGCAGCGAAGAAGAAGAAAATTTTTTTTCGAAAATTGGCTAAGGCATTTCGCCGTGGCGAATAAATTTTCTTCGCTGGGGCGAAGTAAGCCTTGTATCCTCGAGAATTTTTCGCCTCGGCGAAGAATTTTCTTTTCCACGGCAAAACCTGGGAAATTTTTAGGGTTCATGAACGAAGAACGTCGCCGCGGCGAAGCTTGTTCTTCGCCGCGGCGACGATGCTTTTCTATAAATACCCACTCTTCTTTTTCATTTGTAACGCAACTTTTCATTTTCATTTGAGAGAAAATTTTTCAAAATTCAACCTTTTGCCTCCCTAGTGCTTTTCCAACCAAATTTCTTACTCCATAACCCTCATAAACACCGAAAAAACCCATTTCAACAACAATTTTCGCGAAAATTTCACAAAAATTTGTGGATCCAAAATTTGGGGCTTTTTAATCTGGGCTGTTTCTGGTTCAATTGGTGGTGAATACTGCTTCATATTGGTAAGATCTCAAGTACCCAAAGCTTTTTGTCGAAAAATTTCAAGTTTCTAATTGTAGATCTGAAAATTTTTATTTCGATTGAGTTGAGAATTTTGGGTGATTTTGAGCATTGATTTTGTTAGAGGAAGAGTAGTTTGTGCATTGGGTGATTGTGAGGAGTATGGGCTTTTGAAATATTGAAGTTTTTATGTGAAATTGAAAAGTTGTAGTTTGGGGGTAAAGCACAAATTTTTGGAAGTGTTGGTTGTTTTTGCAGGATTGAATTGATTGTGTAGAACAATTAGGTTTGAATTGTTGGGGTAAATTTTTGAGTGAATTTGGATTGTGAACAATGGCTCCCAAAATTAAGCAACCATACAAAGGCAAGAGTAAGAGTAAAGGGAAGAATGTTGACAACCGTTTTATGAATGATGAAGCCCGTAAAAGGTATGAGGGGGCAATTCAAAGAAAGGATAAGGGTATTATCCCGGAGCGTGGGTTGATCGCAAGTCAGGCCTTAGATTGGAGTAGAGGGAGACGTTGGGAGATGTTTATGAGTGCTCCTGAATAACCAGCTATAGAGCCGCTGGTAAGGGAGTTCTATGCCAACCTCTCGGATTGTCATGAAGATACTGTGTTTGTAAGAGGGGAGGATGTGAAATTTACGGGAAAGGAGATCAATGAGTTCTATAACCTGCCTGAAATTCTCATGGATGAGTATGTGCAGTTTAAGAGATCACAGTTTGAGGATAGTGTCATCCCTCTGGTCATTGCAAAACTAGATACAGATTGGGCAGTTTCAAAGAAACAGAAGAAGACTCTGAAAGGAACTCAGTTGACACGGGTGGCTAGACTGTGGCCATATTTTGTCTGTGCGAAATTGATGCCGGAATCGTACTACAGCACAGTTACTCACAAGAAGGCAGTACTGCTTTACTCAATTGCCATAGGGAAGAGCATTGATGTGGGAGACATAATCTGGAACAGCATTAAGCTAGCGGCCAAATTAGGGCGAACAAGTTATGGTTTCCCACATCTCATCACAGCCTTATGCCTTAAAGCTGGAGTCAAGGTTCAGGATGACGAGCACCGTATTCATGCTACCCCAATTCTAGATTCAGAGTATTACAAGAAGCACCTTGACCGTCCGGAAGCTGCGCAACTAAGAGCATGGGCAAAAAGGCAGCGAACAGGCCTTGCTATGTTAGTGTATATTAGTGTATGCCCTAGAAACCATTCGTGTTGTCGGTTTCAGAGCATTTTGTCTTGTATCTATATATATCATAAATAATAGAAGAAAGAGTTCTTCAATTCATATATGTAAATTGCTTCCTTTATTCACCATGCATTTAAAATAAAGTATGTATATGAATTGTCTAGATGATTCATTTAATAGGTAAATGAATTATCGAAAAGGGTTCCCTACGGAAGCAATATAAATTTGGGCAACTATATTGCACAGTAGGCATACCGGATGCTTCCGAAAGATATCATGAGTTGATATAAGTACGGATGACGATGATAGCCATGTCACTGGGGCATTGGTATGGATTAACGGTTGGTGAACTGTTTTTTGAATGTGACCGAATAACGACAAATCACTTGGAAAAGCATGTAGTCAATGATTTATCGTTTGGTTATATCAATGCACGATGTAGTCCTTTGACCTGAGACATTGTAGTCGGATCCAATATGGATGCGTATGGTTCATACGGTGTATAAGTACGAGACTAATCATGTTTCGTACAATAAAGCCTATTTGGTCATGCGTTGTTCATATGCGGAAACAAACGATGGTCAAGAGGGGATCCATTGACTCGGAAATATAGGATCGAGTACCGCGACTCCATCCGGATTCGAAGTTCCTAGACGAACATCGATAAATGTCGAAAACGAATCTCTGGCCGAGTCTATTATTAGTCATACAAAAGTAAGTTTGTGATGACAAGTTTCGGACATATTGATCGACAATTCCCGGTAGAAGATCGAGTTTAGGATTTTGACGTTCCATGAATCCATACTTGATTAGGATATCTCAATGGAGGAACTTTACTTGCATGGTACGTATGATCTGAAATGGGTTCGATGAAGTATTTCTTCATCGTGGTTTAGGGACTATGGCACATTGCTAGATGTTTACCATAGTCGTTGGGCCTTCGGACAGTTTCCGCATTCATCTGAACTCACGCTTAATCCACGGTGGACCTACATGGTCACACCAATAGCCTTGAGAAGTTAGAGAAGGATGAGAGAGAGAAATGATTATCCGAAGAGGGCTAGCACCTTCCGAGGGTACTAACGGGATTTCTATGGTAATAGTTACATAGAAAACTATTTGTGACATTTTAAGGATTAAAATGGTCAAGCAATAATTAATTATATTTAATTATTATATCTTAAAGTGTTAATATTAAATCTTAAAGTGTTAAGATTAATGAGATGAACAAAAATAACCTTTTAATAGTTAAAGGGTAAAAGGGTAACTTTATGGGTTGTCATTGTAAACTAGTTTAGTTTACATGGGCCCTTGAATAATATTGATTATTCAAAGGGTAGCATAATAAATTCGTGGGGTCCCTTTATAAAATAAGATTTTATTGGGCTTTGAAGTGAAAAATAAATAATTGCAAAATTGCCCAAGTATATATAAATGCAAAAGGTTGCATTTTTGTTCATAACACACATTGTTCACTCAAAGCAAAACCAAAACCAAAACTCTCTCTAAAAGCCACGACCACTCTCTAAACCTCTCAAGCTGGTGTTAAAGTGTGGAGGTCTCATTACTTTGAGGCTAATCTTCATCAATCCAAAGCAAAGGAGTAGGTATAATCTCTTTTCCAAGCTTTGTTTTTAAAACCGTTTTCTTGAATCCATTTTTATGCTTTCTTCTCCATTTCCACCACTCTGCATGCATGCATGATGTTCTTTCATGCTACATCATCCAGCTCCATAGGTACACAGAAAGAGATGATGCAGCAGATGATGAGTTTAATGAAATATATGAAAAAACGTCAGGATAATGAGGATTATACATAGATGAGAATCAACAGGTCTTTAACGGCTTGTAACTTTAGGTTCGGGTCATGGGTTCCAACAAAAGGATAGGAAACAAAGTAAGAGAACTCGGTTGTCCTAAAGCAAAACTCAAATCACATCGAAACCCACACTTCTCAACACCAGCCGACATGTTTACTCATTCCCAGTCTTCATACGCGTATTCTTAAATTTTGGATACCATAAATGCAGGGGAAACTCGTTTAAGGTGTACGTGGCGTTGTTAAACCCGAGGTCGCCAAATACTGCTAGGCAGTTTTTAAGGCGGGTTCTGTTTCCAGTCGGTATACCCTTAAACTAGGCAGCATTGTGTTCGACAAAAATTTTTTTTTTTTTTTTTTTTTTTTTGAAACACAACACTAGAATTGAATTGAGGTGACTACCTCCTTGTTTTTATTCTTTTATCTCAACCCCCACATCATTCTTTTTGGTCTCTTCTTCATTTTCCTTCTCTTAACCCCCAAACTAATCTTTCACTAAATTGTATACTCGTTTCGTTCTCGGTTTTGCACTAAGACCGAATTCTCCAAAAGGTATGATAAAGTGTTTAGGGTAAAGGAATTTACAAATCTGTTGTTTTCTAAGAAAAATAAAGTAATATTCCAATGGCTCAAATGGGTGACTAGTGGAAATTTCAATCATGGGTTGGCTAGAAAGGCTCAAACGTTCCAAAAATTGCCTAAATCATCTCCTCAACCATGTCTAATCCTAAAATTTCGCCTCAAGCATTTCTCAAATAGGTTCTAGAATCCACCAACATTATCAAGACTTTGCCTAATCACATAAAATGAATCTAAGCATGTCGAAAAATGAAAATCGTGGTTGAACCACTCAACAAACCTCAATCGAATCCAAATAATAAACGTCAACTTGAAGCAATGCTTAACATTTCTTAACAATAAAAATTCAACAATCTTATTCTCATCATTGATTTATACAACTCATCATCGGCAAAACAAAACAAATACACGAAAAATACAACACAAAACTAAGTTGTTTTTTTTTTTTTTTTTTTTTCAAAAACTTTTAAGGTGTACGCGGCGTTGTTAAACCCGAGGTCGCCAAATACTGCTAGGCAGTTTTTAAGGCAGTTACTGGTTTCCAGCCAATATACCCTTAAAATAGATTTTACAGTTTAAGGTGTACGCGGCGTTGTTAAACCCGAGGTCGCCAAATACCGCTAGGCGCTTTTAAGGCGATCTTGGTTTCCAGCCAATATACCCTTAAACTCAAAATCTATTCCCTACCCCCAAACTAAATATAACATTGTCCCCAATGTTCCATTATGCATAAGTCAGGAATAGAGAAAAACAGCAACTGAAAAATAAATGAACAATAAAAAGGTACAAGAATGCTCCCTGGTTAAGTTATGAATCGTCGTTCCACAATGTTCAACCCTTCTTCGACTTTCTATCATCCATAACTGTCAAAACAAAACGTGGTGTCCCTTATGTTAGAACGAATTCACAACTATAATGAAAGTATTACAACCTGTCTCGCCCTTTTAACACTAAAAAAAACTAAACAACTAATACAAAAACACAATCCAAACCAAAATAAAATGAGTTAAAGTTTCAACTGGACAAAAATTAAATGAAAGTAACAAAACATAAACATAAACAGGTGTTCCGGTTCAGTCTTCTTCTTCCTCTGCTTCCGCTTCTTCTTCCTCTTCTTCCTCTCGATTCGGCCACTATCCGAGTTCCACTCCAACCCACCGATATGGAAGTGTCAACATTCAGATCCTTGAAACTTTTCGTTAACATTTCATGAATGTTCTGTGTCCGCTCCATCATCCAATCCTGTCGTCTTCTTCATGTATTTCATCATCCGCATCATTTCTTGCATCATTGCTTTCTGAGATCCTGTGGAGCGGGATGATGTGGCCATGCTCGTTCTCTGCCTCTTTGCCCCTGCTGTTGGTTGGGCATCTGCCGCTCGGTCAAGATGTTTGGTGTAATAGTCGTCATCTAGAATTGGAGCCGGATAAATACGCGGCTCATCATCTGCAACCTTGACCCCTGCTGTTTGGCACATGGCGTTGATGAGATGAGGGAAACAGAGCTTGGTCGTCCCCTTTTGGGATGCAACTCGATATCGTGATAAATGATGTCTCCCACATCCATACTCTTTCTTGTGGCAATGGAGTACAAAGCAATTCCGCCTTCTCAAGAGTCACGTCGTCAGTGCGTCTCCGGCATTAGTTTAGCACAGACAAAGTACTGCCACAGCCGAGCCATTGGTGTCAACTGTGTTCCTTTGAGTGTCTTTTTCTGTTTTCTCGACACTTCCCATGCTACCCCTGGTTTTGCAATGGCCGGTAATATAATATCATCATTACGACTTGTTCTTTTGAACTCCCCATATTGATCATTGAAAATTTCGGGCAGGTTGTAGAATTTGTTGATCTCTTGTGCTGAAAATGGCACATCCTCTCCTCTTACAAACACAATATCATCCCCGCTTTCGGGAAGTTGGCATAGAACTCTCGACCAACGGTTCTCTCGCCGGCCCTCTGCGCACTCATGAACATGGCCCAATTTCTACCCCCTACTCCAATCCATAGCTTGTTTTGTCAATCCACGCTGAGGATGAAACCCTTATCTTTTTGTGTGATCACCTCCTCATAACGTTTTCGGGCTGCCTCGTCACAAACCGGTTGTCTACTTCTTCCCCTTGCCTGTATGCTTAATTTTCGGAGCCATTGATTCACTGAAATTCAATCCAAAATGTTAACCCCAATGAATTACCCCTTTAAAAATATAGCCCTATTCAACCTGCAAAGAAAAATTAATTCACACTTCCAAACATTTTCAATTCAAACCCCCAAACTACGATTTTTTCTATTTTAAGATGTACGCGGCGTTGTTATACCTAGAGGTTGCCAACACGCCAGTAGCTTTTAAGGCGGGTTCTCGGTTTCCACCAATATACCCTTAAAATAGATTCCACATCACAAATTCAAAACAATCCACACTTCTAAAATTCGCAACTTCACCCCCAAACTACGATTTTTTCAATTCAACACAAACACTCCAAATAATCAATAACTATACTTCTAACAATCAATTGGCATATAAACTTCTTAACATGAATCACATCACAACTCAACAAACCCAAAATTATCTCAAGAATAAAGTTCACATAAATTCTAGATCTACGAATATAGACTAAAAATTTTCCAAAATAAAGCTTTGGGTTTTCGAAATCTTACCAATGTGAAGTCGTTTGCACCACCAATTGACTTAGAAACGATCCAAACACAAAAACCCCAAATTTTTGATCCAAAAATTTTGTGAAATTTTTGTGAAAATTGTTGTTGAAATGGGTTGATTTGGTGTTTAGGAATGATGTGGAGTGATTATTTTGGTTGGAAAAGTAAAATAGAAGTGAAAGATTTGAGGATTGAAAATTTTCTCTCAACTCACAATGGAAGGTGGCGTGAAAAATGAAGGAAGAAAAGTGAGTATTTATAGAAAAGGAGCTTCGCGCGAAGAGGTTTCTTCGCCGCGCCGGTTCATCACGCATGAACCCTAGAATTTTTCCCAGTTTCGCCGCGGCGAAGAAAATTTCTTCGCGGGGCGAAAACTTCCCGAGAGTTTAAGGCTCACTTCCGCGCGAAATGCCTTAGTCAAATTTTCGAAATTTTTACCTTTACTTCGCCGCGGCGAAAACTTCCAGTAGCAAACCTGGGTTTCTTCATGTCTCTTCGCCCCGGCGAAGAAATGTTCTTCGCCGCGGCGAAGTCTGAAAATTTTGGATACCTTCCTTTGCTCTAGACTTCACCTGAAACACTTGAAAACAACAACAAATCATCAAATTTCATACATAGTCATAATGAAATAAGAAAAATTCAAACAACAAAAAGTTAAAATTAAAAAGTTAAAACGCTTGGGTTGCCTCCCAAGAAGCGCTTGTTTATAGTCAGAAGCTGGACTCTTTTCATCCTTTAGGTTGGGATGTCCAGCCGGATTGGGATGAACTTGCAGCTCATCACCCCCTCAACGTATGGCTTCAACCTCTGTCCATTAACTGTGAAAGTGCCCTTTTCCTCATGCGTGACTTCCACTGCTCCGGATGCATGTATCCTTGTTATAGTGAATGGTCCGGACCATCTAGACTTAAGTTTTCCGGGGAAAAGCCTAAGTCTAGAGTTGAACAACAAAACTTTCTGCCCAACTTCAAAAACCTTTACCCGGATGTGCTTGTCGTGCCACCTTTTTTGTTTTCTCTTTATAGTTCCGGGCATTTTCATATGCTTCCAGCGAAACTCATCCAGCTCATTCGTAGTCAGCATTCTCTCCTCTCCCGCGGCTTTCAAATCCATATTCAACTACTTCACGGCCCAAGATGCCTTATGTTCAAGTTCTACCGGCAAGTGGCATGCCTTCCCATAGACCAATTTGAACGGAGACATACCAATTGGAGTTTTAAATGCAAAGCGATAAGCCCATAACGCATCGTCCAACTTCCGTGACCAATCCTTCCTCGAGGCATTGACTGCTTTTCTAAAATTCCCTTCAGTTCTCTATTTGACAGTTCCCACTTGTCCGCTCGTTTGTGGATGGTAGGGTGTTGCCACTCTATGTGTCACTCCGTACTTGCTCAAGCAGGCATCCAATTGCCTATTGCAAAAATGTGATCCTCCATCACTAATAACGCCCGTGGCACACCAAACCTTGAGAAAATATTCTTCCTCACGAAATTTATCACCACCCTAGCATCATTCGTCGGCAATGCCACCGCCTCAACCCATTTAGACACATAGTCCACGGCTACCAATATAAACGCTGCTCCCATAAGAACTTGGGAAAGGACCCATGAAATCAATCCCCCATACGTCAAAAAATTTCCACCACCAGGATGTTGTTCAACGGCATCTCGTCTCTTTTGAGATACTACCCATCCGTTGACATTGGTCACACTCCCCGAATCATCCGAATGAATCCCTTAAAGAGGGTTGGCCAATAAAACCCAGATTGTAGCACCTTCGCCGCTGTTCTAGCTCCCCCAAAATGGCCACCCACTTCTTTCTCATGACAATGTCTTAGAATGCTCTCCATTTCTTCCTCCGGACACATCTCCGTATCATTCGGTCAGACAGAATGGTTCTTCCCAAAAGTAGTATTTTAAATCGAGAAAAATTTTCTTCTTCGTTGAAATGTCATACCACTTGGGAGCACCCTTGATGATAGATAATTTGCAAAGTCCGCATACCATGGTGCTTCGTCCACTCTCATCAGCTTTTCATCCGGAAATGTTTCTGAAATTGGCATTTCCACCTCATCTCCCTTGTTTGGTCTCTCAATTCTTGACAAATGATCCGCTACTACATTTTCCGACCCCTTTTTGTCTCGAATCTCCAATTCAAACTCTTGAAGTAGTAGAATCCATCTTATCAATCGAGGTTTTGCCTCTTGCTTCGCCAAAAGGTGTCTGAGTGCAGAATGGTCTGTAAACGATTACCTTCGCACCTAAAAGATAAGAACGAAACTTGTCAAAAGCAAACACCACACCCAATAATTCTTTTTCAAGTAGTGGTGTAATTCAGCAACCAAGTTGTCTTGCTGGCATACTGAATTACATGCAACACTTTATCTTTTCTCTGGCCTAATACTACTCCTAGAGCAAAATCACTAGCATCACACATAAGTTCAAATGGCAGTCCCCAATCAGGAACTGCAATAATGGGTGCAGAAACTAGCAATTTCTTTAAAGTTAGGAACGCATGCATGCAATCATCATCAAAATCAAAAACAACATCTTTATTTAATAGATTGCACAGGGGTTTAGAGATTTTAGAAAAATCCTTTATGAAGCGTCAGAAAACCCCACATGCCCTAAGAAGCTTCGGATCGCTTTGACATTTGATGGCGGTGGCAGCTTCTCAATTACTTCTGTCTTTGCCCGATCAACTTCAATCCCATCCTTGGAAATTCTATGCCCGAGCACAATTCCTTCTTGGACCATGAAGTGACATTTCTCCCAATTCAGCACCAAATTCGTTTCTGTGCATCGCTGCAAAACAAGAGACAAATTTGTTAGACAATTGTCAAAAGATGACCCAAAAACTGAGAAGTCATCCATGAAGACTTCTATGAATCTTTCCACCATGTCTCCAAAGATGGACATCATGCATCTTTGGAATGTTGCTGGTGCATTGCATAACCCAAACGGCATTCTTCGGTAAGCAAAGGTGCCGAGGGGCAAGTGAAGGTCGTTTTCTCTTGATCCTCCTGAGCGATGGCAATTTGGTTATATCCTGAATATCCATCCAGAAACAAGAATATGCATGTCCCGCCAACCTCTCCAACATTTGATCGATGAAGGGCAATGGAAAATGATCCTTCCTTGTCGCCTCATTCAGTTTACGGTAATCAATGCACACTCTCCAACCCGTTACCGTCCTTGTTGGAATCAACTCATTACTCTCATTCTTCACAACGGTAATCCCTCCTTTCTTTGGAACTACTTGTACCGGGCTCACCCATGGACTGTCGGAAATCGGATAGATGATCCCCGCATCCAAGAGTTTCACAACCTCCTTTCACCACTTCCTTCATTGAAGGATTCAATCTCCTTTGTGGTTGCACCCTCGGCTTAAAGTCATCTTCCATGAGAATCTTATGCATGCAGAATGAGGGTGAGATACCTCTAATGTCAGTAATGGTCCATCCAATCGCCACTCTATGTTCTCTCAACACTCTAATCAACTTCTCTTCCTCTAAGGCACTCAATTCTGCACTAATGATCACCGGATAAGTATCCGACTCTCCAAGGTAGACATATTTGAGGTGAGGCGGTAAAGGCTTCAGTTCAAGCTTTGGAGCTTCCTTATTATTTTCCTTTGCCTTCTCTTTGTCAAAGTCAAATTCCTCAAATTCTGCATCTTGACTCTCCTCAATTGGTTGGAGTGCTTCTAACATTCTAGCACAGTCGTTCCTCGCTGAGTCTTCAACCTCTACTGTTTTCGATTTTGCTATACACGCTTCTAGAGGCAATTCTGGACTGTTTTCTTCCATGGACTCCACAATGAGTTCATCCACCACGTCCACACTAAAAACATGAATCCGCTTCCGCCGGAAACTTCATCGCCTCAAACACATTAAAAGTCACGTTTCATCCTCGAACCCTTAACAAAGAACTTCCCTTCCCGCACGTCAATCAGTCTCTCCCCGTGGCCAAGAATGGTCGGCCCAAAATGAGAGGAATCTCCTTATCCTCTTCCATGTCCAAAGACTACAAAGTCCGCTGGAAATATTATTTTCCCCACCTTCACTAACACATCTTCAACTATCCCCCTCGGGTGCTTTATCGACCGATCCGCTAGTTGCAACGACATTGTCGTTGGCTTCACTTCACCGATCCCTAATCTCCTGAAAACAGAAAAAGGCATCAAATTTATACTAGCTCCTAAATCACAAAGCACACGATCAAAAGTAATATCCCCTATAACACAAGGAATAGTAAAACTCCCCTGGATCTTTGAGCTTTGGGGGTAATTTCTTTTGGAGGATTGCACTACACTCTTCCGTTAGCATCACCGTTTCCTCATCTTCTAATTTCCTCTTGTTCGAAAGTATCTCCTTCAGAACTTCGCATAGCTCGGCATTTGTCGTATTGCATCTGCAAAAGGAATGTTAATATGCAATTTTTTTAAAAATTTCAATGAATTTCGAAAATTGCTTATCCCTGATTCTTCTTCTTCAATCTCGAGGAAAAGGCACGGGTGGAGTGTGATGAGCTAATTCTGGTGGTATCTCGGGGAATGGCAATTTCTCCTTCTTCTTTTGCCTTTCATCTTCTCTCTTGTTCTCTTCCCCTAAAGCACCTGAATTATCTTCACAAATAATCTCTTCATCCATTCTCTCTTCATACTCTTCCTTTCCGGGTTGCTCCCTTTCTTTCGTAGGGCCTGGCCTACTTCTTCTAAAACTGTCCCCACTTCTCAAAATGATTGCATTTGCTTGTTCACGTGGGTTGGTCACCGTGTTGCTAGGTAGAGAACCCCGTGGTCTATCATTCAGCCTTCTCGGCCAATTAGCCCATCGTACCTCAAGATTCCGAATGGACGCCCCTTGGTTTCTAAAGTTTGTCCTCGTCTCATTCATGAACCCTGTAGACTCTTGCATGAATTTACCGAACAAATCCTCCAACTTCGACACTCTTGGATCTCCCGGTTGATTGGTTGCCCTCGGTTGGTTATTTGGAACTTGCCTCGGTTCCATTGGTTACCCCTGTTGGTTTTGATTTCCCCACGCCGATTCGGATGATGTCTCCACCCCGGATTGTATGTGTTGGAGAACGGATTGTTCGGCTGTCTCGATTTCCCTGCCAAGTAATTTACTTGCTCCGTTGATGAAGATGACGGTGCAAATGTGTTTCCGACTTGGCACTCGCTGCTCACATGGTTTCCTGCACAAAAATCACATGTTAATTGAGGTGCTTGTACAGAATTTACCTGCATAGTTCCCAACTGTTTTTGGAGGGCGTGAGTTCAAGAGATGGCCGTGGAAAGCATCTACTTCATGAAGACCCGAAGATTTCCTCGTAGTTACTCTCTCATTCGGTCTTTGATAGTTGTTGCTTGCCAAAACCTCAAGCAACTCATAAGCTTCTTCAGGTGTCTTATTCTGCAAAGCTCCTCCTGAAGCTGCATCCACCATGGTTTGTACATTACCCATCAACCCATTATAGAATGTTTGGACTTGAAGCCAAACTGGCAAACCATGATGTGGGCACTTCCTCATCAATTCCTTATATCTCTCCCAAGCCTCGTACAACGACTCGGCATCATCTTGTATAAATGATGTGATATCATTTCTCAACTTCGCTGACTTCACTGGAGGAAAGAACTTGGTCAAGAATTTTTGTGCCAGCTCATTCCATGTTGTAATTGTTCCCGGTGGTAGTGCCATCAACCACCCTTTTGCTTTATCTCCCAACGAGAATGGGAACAACCGCAGCCTAATAGCATCATCCGACACTCCATTCGACTTGAAGGTATCGCAAATTTCCAGGAAATTTGCAATGTGCTGATTCGGATCCTCCTTCAACTCTCCGTTGAATCTTACCGACTGTTGGATCATCTGGATGATTGCTGGCTTGATCTCGAAGTTGTTAGCTTGTACTGTAGGTCTCGTTATACTTGACCCACTTCCGCTCTGTGGGAACTGAAAATTCCCTCGTGTCCTATTTTCTGGTTCACCATTTCAACTACAACTTCTTCCGTTTCTGCGTAAGTGTATCTCTTTCTCTTCTCTCTCTCGTTTAGTCTTCGTACTCCTCTCAAGGTCAACAGGAACCACTGGTTGACGTCTTGCTCTTCGCATAAACTGAATGAACACAAGTGAAGAAAAGTGAAATCACAACTCTAACAAAAAATAAAATAAAAAATAAAAATAAAACTTCAATCTAGTTAAACTCTAGGAAAAACTTAATGTTAACTTAAAAACAGTCCCCGGCAACGGCGCCAAAAACTTGATGCGTGTTTACTACAACATGCAAAACTAGCAAGTATACTAGTCGCTCAAGTAATAGAGTGATGGGTAGGATATCGCTCCCACGAGGACGGTAGCAAAGCACTAAGTTCCCTAACGTTAACAAGTTGAAGCAACCGAAATCTTGGATTTGTGGGAGCAATTTGTAATTGAAAGAAAACAAAATAAAATCTAACAAGAAATTAATCCTTAAAAGGGAAAACAAATGGAACACAAAGATTCAATTTAAGTAAAACGGGTAGGGTTTTGACTTCGTTTGGATTATTTATGGGTTATAGCTAAAAGTTACACTATTTTCACATTCGCATGCAGTGGTTGTAAATCGGATTCACTATTATGATAACATACCCTCTCGGGCTATGTTTTCCTATTCATCATTATTAACATTCCGCACCTAACAATTTGAAGGTTAACAATTCTAAATCATGAAGCACAAGAATCCTAAATTGATTTCATTAATTCTTGAATCTATCTCTAGCATCCAATAATATAATGGTTATTACCCATGAAGCTTAACATGAATTATTTCTCAATCTCATCATGTCATCACATACAACAATTAATTTCGAATAACACACAACCACAACTTATTCACATGAAAATAGCATAAACATATATTCAACCCATTTCAAATCCAAACTACAATCAAAACCCTAACCCATAGAAGATTAGTTCATAGCTAACTTAATGTAATAAAAACGGGAATCAAAAGTAAACGTAATAGACATAATGAAACGAAATGAAGGAATAGAAATCTCCCAAAAGACAAATCGCTCTTGCAATCTGAATGTCTCCTTCACAATCCGAAAAATACAAGCTTTTTCTCTCTAAAATTGTAAAAAGACGGCTAACCTTACTGCCCGAGAGATATCCCCTCTAAAAAGTTCATGTTTTTCTTTTATACCTAGTCCTAAAAACCCAGTTCAAAACAAACACACACGAAACTGTGCGTTTACAAAACTTTAATTTTTGACTTTCGCCGCGGCGAAGAGTGAAAACCAAAACTCGATTCTGCCCAACTTCGCCGCGGCGAAGATAATTTCTTCACGGGCGAAGCTCCTTCAAAAGTTCGACATTTACGTAACGCCACTCGCTTGCCTCTTCGTCCGATTCTTCGATTTTCGACTCTTCTCCTTGAAAACAAGCTTCATCGCGCATTGTCCTACTCCGGAACTCTCTTATCTTCTGAAATCCTTCACTTCTGAGTCAAAACTGCCAAGTTTTGCCTTTATTTGCTAAAAGAGTCCATTTTAACCTGAAACACGAAAAGTAGAGAATTACGCACCAATTCAGGTAGAAATGCACTAGAAAGTAATTGAAATCCGACAAAAAGATCATATAAAAACTGTATAATTTACGGATTATCAATTGGGTGGTGGAGCAAACTCAGATGACGCATGAGATGCTGAAGAATAGCTTTAAGGAGCTCAATGTTGACACTTCAGCATACCAATGGGCCGATTGGAACTCGGATGAGTGGATGGACTCCGAGGAAGATGAGGAAGATGAGGAAGATGAGGAAGACGAATGAGCCGGAGCACCTATTTGTGTTTATTTTTATGTTTATTTGTTTTTGTTGTTCATCCTAAACATTAAACTCAATTTTATTTATGTTTTGGATTTTGTTTAGTTGTTGCGTTTAATTTGTAGTTGTTGAAAGGACGAGATTAGGTTGTAATATTTTCAAGTTAGTTGTGAATTTGTGCTAACATAAGGGACACCACAGTTTCAATTGCTTTGACAGATTATGGCTGATGAAAAGTCAGAGACCGGGTGTTCATTGTGGAGCGACACTTCATGGATTAACCAGGGAGCATTCTCTACCTATGTGTTTTCATTTTTCTCTATTCCTGATTTATGCATAATGGAACATTGGGGACAATGCCATGTTTAGTTTGGGGGTAGGAAATTTTTAGTTAAAACCTAGTTTAAGGGTATATTGGCTGGAAACCAGTGCCCACCTTAAAAACTGCCTAGCAGTACTTGGCAACTTCTGGTATAACAACGCCACATACACCTTAAACTCTTAAAAAAAAAATATATATTTTCTTTAGTTGTTTGTTTTTGCCGATGATGAATTGTACAAATCAATGATGAGAATTAAGTTGTTGAAATCTTATTGTTGAGAAATGGTAAGCATTGCTTTAAGTTTTTGTATATTGACTGGATTTTTATTGAGGTTTATTGAGTGGTTCAGCCACAATGTTCATTTATTTCGGAATGCTTAGATTCATTTTATGTGATTAGGTGAAGTTTGATAATGTTGGTGGATTCTAGAACCTAGTAAAGAAGTGCTTGAGGCGAAATTCTAGGATTGGACATGGATGAGGAGATGATTTAGGCATTCTTGTTGGAACATTTGAGCCTTTCTAGCCGACCTAGGAATGAAATTGTCCCTAGTCACCTGTTTGAGCCGTATGAATTAGTATTGCTTTATTTTTCTTGGCAAACCGAAAATTGTCCAATCCTGTAACTCTAAACACTTTGTCGTACCCTTAGGAGAATTCGGCCTTAGTGCAAACACAAAGAATGGAAGAAGAGTTGTACGAATAAGCCAAAAGAATAGTTTGGGGGTTGTGAGAACGGAAGAAAAAAAGAAAAAAGTATAAAAGAGGTAGTTCACCTCAATTCAATTGATTGTATGATTAAAAAAAATGTCGTAATAAATTCGTTTGGATGTGGGGTTTAAGGGTTTAGGGTATACGGTTGGAAACCAAGAATGCCTCTTAAAACTGCCTACCAGTACTTGGCAATCTCAGGTTTAATAACGCCACGTACACCTTAAACCCGCACATTTGTGGTTTCAAAAATAAGAAGGTTACGAGTTTGAAGGTGGTAAACAAGTGGACATGTTGATTGTTGGTTGAAAAGAAGTGGAGTTCGCTTTGACTTGAGTGTTTGCATGAGGAAAACCGAGTTCTCTTACTTTGTTTTTCCTATCCTTTTCTTGGAACCCACTACCCGAGCCTAACGTTACAACCTTTTAAAGACCTTTTGATTCTCATCTTTGCTTAGTCCTCATTAGTGGAGAGTAGTTCGATATTTAGGCTTATGGAGTCTGCCACCATTTGATAAACTTTACATTTTTGCATAAAATAATCCGGGAATTTGGGATGTGGATTGAAGTGGGGATCACCTACTTGGTGGACCGATTGAGGAAGACAATCGATAATGCTTATAACCTCTTGGAGTGTTGAACATTTCCTTTTAATAATTTTTCAACAAATTTTGAGACTTGTGCAATTTCTAGGCAGTTTGTTTGTTGAATTTGAGTCGTTTAGGTTTTGTTCATTTTCTAGTTTTGTTGTTGTGTTTTATGTTGTCGTTCGTTGTCTGTGTTTTTATTTCTGTTAGGTTTTGTACCGTATGCTCAGGGACAAGCATACCTTTAGTTTGGGGGTATTTGATAATCCGTGGATTATACAGTTTTCATTTGACTTTTTATTCGGATTTCAGGTACTTTCTGGTGCATTTTAACCTGAATTGTTGCTTAATTCTTTACATTTCGTGTTTCATGTTAGAATGGGCATTTTTGAGCAAATGAGGAAAAAATTGGTTATTTGTGACTCAGAAGTTAGTGGATCTCAGAAGTTAAGTGAGTTCTGAAGCAGAATAAAGCACGATGAGGCTTGTTCTAAAGGAAAAGCACTAAGAATCAAAGAATCAAGTGAAGATGCAAGCAGAGTGGCAGTTCGTAATTTCAGAACTTTTCAAGAAGTTCGCGAAGACTTGTCCTTCACCGTGGCAAAGTACACCGTGACACGAACAAACTCTTCTTTCTTCGCTGCGAGAATTTCTTCTTCACCGCGCGATATGAATCCAAGTTTTGTAAAACGCACAGTTTTACTTTGTGTGGGTTTTTCTGAGAAATTTGGGGCAAGGTATAAAAGGAACGCTTAACCTTTTTGCCCGAGGGGTTGTCCAGGAAGTAGGGTTAGCCACTTTTTCATTGTTTTTTATTAGGCTTTGAGAGATTTAGCGATTAGAAGGGGGAAGATTGGATTTTTAACCAGAGGATTTATCATTTGGGGAGATTTCTTGTCCTCTCTCTTATTTTTCATTATGTTGAACTTGGCTATTTTCGTTTTTCGTATTTGTAGTGTTAATTTGGCTATGAACTAACCCATTTTGCGTTAGGGTTTTGATTGTAATTCGGATTTCTAATGGGTTAAGTTATTGATCATGTTATGTTCACATGACTATGCTTTGATTGTGTGTTTACTCTGAGTTTTAAATGTTTTATGTGATGAACATGATGAGATTGAGAAATAATTTATGTTAGGCTTCTTGGGTAATCACCATTATAGTATTGGATGCTAGAGATAGATTTAAGAATTAATGAAATCATTGTAGGATTATTTTGCTTAATGAGTTTGGAATTGTTAACTTTCAATTTGTTGGGTGCGGAAGGTTAAAAAGGAAAAATAGGAAAACATAGCCTGAGAAGGTATGTTTAACACCTTAGTGAATTCGGTTTACAATCAATGCATATGAATGTGAATGTAGTGTAATTTTTAGTTTTAACCCATAAAATCTGAATGAAGTCAAAACCCTACCCGTTTTACTTGAACTGATTACTATCCGTGATTTTCATCTTGCATTCGTAGTTAACTTTAGCTTAAATTTATTGTTCAGTTTAATTAGAAATAGCTCCCATCAATCCAAATATTTCGGTTGCTCCAACTGGAAAACGGTAGAATACTTAGTGCTTAGCTAACAATCCTCGTGGGAACGATACTTACTCATCATTATATTACTTGTGCGATTAGTATACTTGCTACATATTGCATGTTGTAGGAAATACGCATCAAGAGCCATGAAAGAGTAGTGTTAGGAAACGATCCGGTTGCGCAGCGAAAAAGAAAAATTTTTACAACCATGGATCGTTCCTTAGAACCCAAAATCAAGGCACAAATTTTACAGTTTATGTATTATATCAAGAATCTGCAGAAAAGTAAATCTAAGGTTTAGATTCATACCCACGTTGGAGACTCCACAAAATATTGTCTCTGAATGTGTTTGCTACCGATCCAAGTGTAGGATCGAATCGTAGAAGTCCACACGAAGACAATCACAAGGAACCAAGGAGGGATTTGCTAGATCCTCATTGGCCTTAAGAAATCAAGAAGAAAAACTATGATTTTTGGCACAAACCAAAGTGGCGTGGGAGAGAGATATGGGTTATGTGTGTTTTTTTTAATCAAAAAGGCAAAAGTTAAAAATTCTTTTCAAATCACACAAACACTTTTCCTTTTATAGGCAATCCAAGTTGCCCTATTCCCATATGGAATGGACTTGGGTTCCAACCCAAACACCCCATGTTGCCAAACACTCCTAATTAGATATTTTAATTTAATTCAACATTATCTCAACTAAAATCAATTAATATTTAATTAACATTTAACAATAATGATGATTTAATTAAATATGTGTTAACACATTTAAACGTAATTTCACTTATTTAATTTTTCTAACAAATTAAATAAACGCTACGACCTTAGCAAATTTAATTGCACTGTGAAATTACCAAAATACCCTTTCGCCTAAAAAGACGAAAACGCCCTTCGTTCTTCTTGGCTCTTAAATTATCTTCTATGTGTGTGACCCATAGGCTTCTCATCATACCGACAATGTATAGTATCGCGATTAACACCAATTAATCGTCTCACTAATACACAGACCAAGATTGGCCCTTAGCAAGACATCATGGCCACCCGATAGATTCTAATTCAACAAAGTAGTTACCTGTAAACGATATGGTTACCGTGCAATTCGATCCTTTCATCATTCGTTATCTCTACGAGATGAATGCATAGAAATAGTGTCAACCTTCAGTTACTCTCGATATTAAGTATTCAGTTTCTAGACCAATGACCCATATCATAAACTAGATAGAGCAACAACTCAATCCCACTGTGGCCACAGTTTTAGTGTCATTGTCATATACTAAATTGGACCGTGAGATAACTTCTCCCGTATTCGGGAGTGATGAATCTTCTGTCAATCCACCATAGTCTTGATACACTCCTCGATGTAGCCAATCACCACCGTATTGATAGCTCTGAAAAGAACTGTTAGGCTAGTGTCAAACTACACCAATCGGTGCACAAAGCACTCCGGTGATCTCAAGTCTAAGGATCACATGCACCACCATTCGTTAGAGGATTTGTTCCATAGACAATGGGGTTACCATCTACATGGAATCCTCTAATGGGCCAGTCCAGTGAACTTGGTGCGGTGTAATTGCCTACAGCAAGCACCCATATGTTGCACCAGGTTGTCACCAAACAACCTTGACAAGTGAGATCTGTCATTGCCTTTCGGTAGGGTCGTTCAACACTATGATAGCCTTACCGTATTATGTGTGCCCTTACTTCAGAATAATACTAGGGCTACGGACGTTTCTATAATGGCCACCATATGTGCTCATAGGGTTCTCACCATCAAGATTTGAAACACTTGATACCCTCATCACGGTTCTACCATTCTAAAGACATATATCAATACATATTGCAAGAATAATGATTTACGCGATATAGAATAAAATGCCTTTTATTGATTAATGAACATTATTACAAAGAGTCAATTCTACAATAATTGATTGGCTCTAGGGCATCTACTTTAACAATCTCCCACTTGCACTATAGCCAATCATTCATGTATTTAATACCAAATGATCTCAAGTGCCTTTCATGCTTCTGCTGCGATAGAGGCTTTATCAGTGGATCTGCGAGATTGTCGTCAGTATGCACTTTACTAATCTGCACATCTTTCCTCGCAACTATCTTTCTGATGAGATGGAAATGTTTGATATGTGTTTGGATTTCTGATGAGACCGTGGTTCCCTGGCTTGAGCAATTGCTCCATTGTTGTCACAATAGATGTCTATAGGATCAACAATCGTGGGAACCACACCAAGTTTAATAACGAACTTGTTAATCTAGACCGCCTCCTTGGCCACATCTGCTAATGCAATATACTTAGCCTCCATTATAGAGTTCCGCTATAGTGCTTTGCTTGGAGCTCTTCCAGTTCACTGCACCCCCATTGAGACAAAATACAAACCCTAATTGCGATCGATAATCATCTTTGTCCGTTTGGAAACTAGCATCACTCCATCCTCTTACAGTGAGCTCATCTTCCCTCCATAAACCAAGAACATATCTTTAGTCCTCTTCAGGTACTTAAGAATGTTTTTGACAGCCATCCAGTGACGCTCACCTGGATCCGATTGATATCTACTACAAGTGCTCAAAGCACATGAGACATCAATCTGAGTACATAGCATGGCATACATAATGGATCCAATTACTGATGCATATGGGATCCTCTTCATCTTATCTTTCTCATCTTGTGTTCTAGGACACAATTCCTTAGAGAGATAAACACCATGTAACATCGAAAGGAATCCCTTCTTGGGTTCTTCCATACTGAATCTTTTTAGTACTTTGTCAATATATGCACCTTGACTTAGGCCAAGCAACCTATGCGATCTATCACGATAGATCTTTATTCCAAGGATGTAGGCTGTTTCCCCTAAGTCCTTCATGGAGAAGCACTTGAATAACCAAGTCTTTACCGACTGCAAGTTCGGTACATCATTACCAATCAAAAGTATGTCATCGACATACAACACTAAGAATGCTATTGTGCTCCCACTCACTTTCTTGTAAACACAAGGCTCATCTTTCTTGATAAAATCGAATTCCTTCATGGCTTCATCAAAACGAATGTTCCAGCTCCTTGAAGCTTGCTTGAGACCATAAATGGATCTCTACAACTTGCATACCCTATCAGCTTGTCCATAAAGAACGAAACCATCAGGTTGTGTCATATACACATCCTCCTCAAGGTTTGTTCAGAAAAGTTGTTTTGACATCCATTTGCCAAATCTCATAGTCATGATATGTAGCAATCGCAAGCATAATCCGGATGGATTTAATCATGGCAATCGGCAAAAAGGTTTTTTCATAGTCTATGCCATGAATTTGTTTGAAACCTTTGGCAACCAGTCTTGCTTTATAAGTATGCACGTTGCCATCCATGTCAGTATTCTTCTTGAAGACCCATTTACGCCCTATGGGTTTTACCCCTTCAGGTGGTTCCACTAGAGACTACACTTGGTTCTGGTACATGGAGTCCATCTCAAATTTCATGGCTTCAAGCCATTTAACAAAATTTGGATCCGATATAGCATCTTCGTAGGTTCTGGGTTCATCGTCTTGGTAGACCAATACGCCACCATGTTGAGTCACGAGATAACCGTATCTCTTGGGCTCATGGCGTACTCTCCCAGATCTATGTAGCTCTTGTGGTACCTAAGGTGGTTCACTTTGATCCACAAGTTGTGGAGTAACCTCCTCATGATGCTCAACCACTTCCTGTGGCACATCATCCCGTCTTTCGTCTAGTATATCTTATGGTTCTAGAACTTCATTGAGTTCTAATTTTCTCCCACTAGTACTTCTTAGAAAATATTCCTTTTCTAGGAAGACACCAGAACAGGGCAACAAAAATTTTGCGCTCTTCCAGGTGGTAGAAATAGTATCCTTTGGTCTCCTTTGGATACCCCACGAATATACATTTACAGGATTTTAGGGCCAGCTTGTTTGAAGTCAATTTCTTAACATAAGCTTCGCAACCCCAAATCCTTAGATAAGACAAGTTGGGCTTTTGCCCACTCCATAATTCATATGGAGTCTTATCTATAGACTTTGATGGCACACGGTTCAAAACGTGAGTCACAGTCTCTAGGGCATAACCCTAGAATGATGCAGGTAAATCACTAAAACTCATCATGGACCTAACCATGTCAAGTAAGGTCCTATTTTTCCTTTCTGACACTTCATTGTGTTGGGGTGTATAAGGAGGAGTGAGTTGTGATACTATCACACATTCTTTCAGGTACTCTAAAACCCCGAGCTTAAGTATTCACCTCCTCGATCCGACCGAAGAGCTTTAATACTTTTGCCCAACATATTATGTACTTCATTCCTGAATTCCTTGAATTTATCAAAGTTTATGTCTCATAAGGTAGACATAACCATATCTACTGAAATCATTAGTAAATGTGATGAAGTATGAATATCCACCTTTGGCTTTAACTGTTAGTGGACCACATACATCACTATGGATGATGCCTAATAGTTCAGTAGCCCTTTCACCTTGTCTTGTGAAAGGAGACTTGGTTATCTTGCCTAACAGGCATGACTTGTTAGAGTAGATGCCCTAGAGCTAATCAATTATTATAGAATTGACTCTTTGTAATAATGTTCATTGATCAATAAAAGACATTTTATTCTATATCGCGTAAATCATTATTATTGCAATATGTATTGATATATATCCTTAGAATGGTAGAACCGTGATGAGGGTATCAAGTGTTTCAAATCTTGATAGTGAGAACCCTATGAGCACATATGGTGGCCATTCTCGAAACGTATGTAGCCCTAGTATTATTCTGAAGTAAGGGCACAGATAATACGGTAAGGCTATCATAGTATTGAACGACCCTGTCGAAAGGCGTGACTAATCTCACTTGTCAAGGTTGTTTGGTGACAACTTGGTGCAACACATGGGTGCTTGTTGTGGCGATTACACCACAAAGAAGTTCACTGGACTGACCCACCAGAGGATTCCATATGGATGGTAACCCCAGTGTCTATGGAACAAATCCTCTAACGAATGGTGGTGCATGTGATCCTTAGACTTAAGATCACCAGAGCACCTTGTGCACCGATTGGTGTAGTTTGACACTAGCCTAACGCAGTTCTTTTCAGAGCTGTCAATACGGTGGTGATTGGCTGCATCAAGGAGTGTATCAAGACTATGGTGGATTGACAGAGGATTCATCACTCCCGGGTATGGGAGAAAGTTATCTCACAGTGCAATTCAGTATATGGCAATGACACTAAAACTGTGGCCGTAGTGGGATTGAGTTGTTGCTCTATCCAGTTTATAATATGGGTCATTGGTCCAGAAACTGAATAAATAATATCGAGAGTAACCGAAGGTTGACACTGTTTCTATGCCTTCGTCTTGTTGAGATAACGCATGATGAAAGGATTGAATTGCACGGTAACCATATCGCTGAATCCGAATTTATCGGGTGGCCATGATGCCTTGCTAGGGGCCAATCTTAGTCTGTGTATTAGTGAGACAATTAATTGGTGTTAATCGCGATACTATACACTGCCGATATGATGAGGAGCATATGGGTCACACACATAGAAGACAATTTAAGATCCAAGAAGAAAGAAGGGCGTTTTCATCTTTTAAGGCGAAAGGGTATTATAGTAATTTTACAGTGCAATTAAATTTGCTGAGGTCATAGCCTTTATTTAATTTGTTAGAAAAAATTAAATAAATGAAATTACGTTTAAATGTGTGTTCGCACATATTTAAATATATTATCATTATTGTTAAATGTTAATATATATTTAAATATATATATTAATTGATTATAATTGAGATAATGATGAAATTTAAATAAATCAAATTGGGAGTGTTTGGCAACATGGGGCGTTTGGGTTGAAGCCCAAGCCTATTCCGTATGGGATTAGGGAAAATTGTTTTTACTATAAAAAGAAAAGTATGTTAATTTAAGTTATAGAGATTTTTTCTTTAAAAATAAAAACACACACCCCTCCCCAATTATACACTCCCACGGCAGAAAGGTTTTGGCCTAAAAATCAAATCAATTTGATTTCTTTTCTTCTTAATTTTGAAGCCAAAGAGGATCTAGCAAATACCTCTTTGGTTTTTTTGAGATTGTCTTCGTGTGGACTACGTGGGTTCAATCCTACACTTGGATCGGGTAAAACAAAACTTCAAAGACAATCGTGGTGGAGCCTCAAACGTGCGTTTGTTTGTCTTAACTCATGTTGAATATTTTAGCAGATTTTATTTAATATAAATTGTAAAATCATACCCTTGATCTTGGCTCATGTAAACAATCCTGTTATATTATAATTTTTGTTTCCGCTGCGTATACGGGACTGTTTACTAACATGACTCGCATACCTCAAATGACTAGAAGTCAAAAGGGGCCAAAACTCCATCCCTTTGAAGTTTTGCAATGCGAGTCTTATTAACATGACACAATCTACAATGCCGATGGTATGTCTGGTTTTGATCGCTATGTTTAGCTTTCTTGGTTTTAACATTGAGAATATCTTTATTGTTCAAATCAAAGAACATACAATCCATTATATAACCTTGCAATTCCAAATAAAATACCATTCAAACTAAAGGACAACAATCCATTAGATATCTCAAAATCATACCCCATATTATCCAAAACGGATACTGAAATAATATTTCTAGAAATAGAAGGTACGCAATAACAGTTATGTAGTTCCAACAATAAGCCCGTAGACAAAGATAAACAATAAGTCCCTTATAGCCAATGCAGCCACATGTGCTCTATTTCCAACTCGTAGGTCCACCTCTCCCTTGGCGAGCACTCTACTTTGCGTTAGTCCCTTCGTACATCAAGACAAATGTGAGTACCACATCCTGTGTCAATGACCCAAGATGTTGAGGGAGAGAAATTAATCTCAATCACAAAAATACCTAAAGTTGTAGCCTCTGACTTCTTCTTGCTTATGAGGAAAGCCTTGCAGTGTTTCCTCCAGTGGCCACGCTTGCCACAAAAGAAGCAGACTACCTTGCCCTTTCTTATGCCACTCTTAGGACCAAGAACAACCTGTCCTTTAGGTTTAGGTTTGGGTTTAGCCTTGGCCTTACCCTTACCTTTACCCTTACTTTTACTAGCATCAACCAGTAAAATAGGTTTGGACTTCTTCATGTCCTGCTCTGCAGTCCTCAGCATGTTCAAGAGTTCTGACAGGGTTTCCTCCATCGTGTTCATATTCAAATTCATTATGAACGGAGCATAAAAGTCAAGCAAGGATTGCAAAATTAAATCCACTTGTAATTATGTATCCAAGCCACATCCCAATGTCTTAAGCCTCTCAATGTGCTCGATCATCTTGAGCACATGAGGACCAACTTGGGCTTCCTTAGTCAGACGACTCCCAAATAGTGCTTTCAACACCTTGTACCTCTCATGTCGAGCATTTGTTTCAAAAAGCTCCTTGAGGTGTAGAATAATGAAAGCAGCGTCCATATTCTCATGCTACTTTTGCAGCATAGGTGTCATCGATACTAAGATCAAACACTGAATGCTATCAGCATTATCAAGGAACTTTTGATAAGTTTCCTTTACTTCCTGAGTGGATCAGGATCAGGATCAGGCTCAGCCATGTATGGCTTTTCAAGGATATACAATTTCTTTTTTGACTTGAAGTATAATCCAAAGATTATGATACTAGTAAGAGAAATTGGATCCATCCAACTTGTTTTCTTTCTCGATTATCGGTCACAGGATCATAATGCTCATTTTTAATGAATCTACAATTGCAGAAAAGATAAAGTTATTATAAAGTTCATTGTTGTTTAATATGGTCTTTTATTAAACGATGCTCCCACTATTTTACTCAAGTTAATAGCCCTCACTATTAACTCGGGAAAGCCCGTTGGCTTTCCTAGTGGACTGAGACCTCATCTTGTCTATTTCAAACCTTCGCTTTGGCGAACAAGCCAAAATGAGTTGATTAGGTAGGCCAACAAACTTAATCCACACCAGTTGATAGCTCCCATTATTAACCTCAAATGTGAAAAACCCAACAAGCCAATCACACAATCCAATGGCTCCAACCATTGTCCTCAAGTGTGATTCTCAGTATCAGTAGAGTGGACACTACATGTCACCACGTACATATAATAAGTGTACTGCTCTACTATGCCTATGACGCATTTATCAACCTTTGCTTTGGCAAACAAGCAAAACCATCATTTTAAGTCGACTCATCACCATTAAGGAAAAACTCCAATGCATTTTAACCTCCCACTAGTAGAAGTGTACCATTTGCTTTGGCGAACAAGGTTTCGACGAACAATGGTTTGATTAAAACCATGGTGATGGAAGGCTTACGTGACTTAATATACTTTAGTTGAGGGTTTGTTATTTAATGTCTCATTCGATTATTATCTTTGTTAGAATGACATTGTTTAGCATGTTATTCAACATTCAACCTTAGCATGCATTCTAAGCAAAAATTTAAACGTGTCAGTACATGGTCCAACTAAAACTGATTTCCTCGAGCCTAGAGGAATCGGTGGGTCACCTAGGGGTCCTATAATAAAAATTTGAGTCTTCAAGTATGGTCGTGTCTTCCTTAATCTGTCTTTAAGTACATTACAAAAGCATCATTCTAAATTTACAATAAAATTAATCTAAAACTAATTTTACATCAACAAATTTAGAAACCTCGATTTACATTCGAGGGGAATGAGATGACAAAAGAATGTACATCGAGAAGAGGAGATAAGGCAGGACATACAAACCCTATTTAAAATATTACAACCATACATACCCAAAAAATAATTTAAAACATTCACCCTTAGGTCTAAGGCTCATGTACCGGACACCATGCAATACACAAGCAAGTACAAAGCATACATTTCAAAAACAATCAATTTTTGAATCGAGTGGGTTATATATTAATTACCCTCTTAAATGCGTAGAATGTACATTGGCTTTACAGGTTATTAAAAACTACAGATTAGTCCCTTCGCGAAAAAATGCAGAATTTGGGAAAGCCACAGACTTCGCCGTAGCGAAAATTTCCAGTATGTGCTTCGCCGCGGCGAAACCTAGAAATCCTCAAATAGCAAGTTCGCGTTTTTTTTTTTGCAGTTTTTGTGTATAAACACGAATCATGTCTGAAACCCGAGCATCCCATGGCAAACCAGTGGAAGTCAAAGTTCTGAAAGGGAGCAAGTCACACAAAGGTCCCTGCGGTAGCCAATGATCTCGCCATAACATGGTGTCCCTACCATCACCGATACAAGTCACAATAAGACCCTGGCACCAAGCCCTGCTAAGTAAAATCTTCCTCCAAGCCCATAAAGCCCCAGAAGTAACTCGAATATGCCAAAAGGACTGACCACAGAGGAGAACCAAACGGGCCCAAGAAGACCATACAGAAGATCTATCATTAAGTAGTCGCCCAACATGATTAAGAATAGCTGCTCTATTCTAATCTTGGATTTTCTTAATCCCCAGACCACCCTCTCTTAATGGATAGCAAATAAAAGACCATGCAACTTTGGCACCATAAAGGGACAAAGAAATACCCTTCCAAAGAAATGAGGCCAAAATACTCTCAATCCGTCTAACTATAGCTATTGGCAAAAGAAACATGGATGACCAATATACCTGTATGGAGAAAGCACCAACTTCATCAACTGTAGTTAGCTTGCATAAGTCAAAGATGCTGATGTCCATAGCCTAATCCGAGACACAATTTGCTCTAACAGATGCCTACAATCAGAATATCAAAAAAGGGTAGAGATCAAAGGAACCCCTAGATATCTGACTGGTAACTGGCCCAACTGGAAACCCCATGATAGACTTTAACCCAATCTGCTCCTCATCTATAACTCCAGAAAGAAACAACTGGCTCTTCTCTACATTAGTCACCAACCTAGAAACCTTTGTAAAATAATCCAAAGCCGATTTGATCAAGGCTAACAGAGGAAGGATCTACTCGACAAAACACCATCAAATCATCTACAAAACACAAATGAGTAATAGTTGTCTGCCTACACCTCTAATGATAATGAAAACCAAGGGCTTTGAGAGGTTTCCCTAAAGATACTAGCTAACCCCTCCATAGCCAACACAAATAGGTAAGGAGAAAGAGTGGGGTCCCCCTGCCGAACACTCTTGGAGGACCTAAAAAAATAGTGAAGCTCTCGTTCAGGGACAACAGAAATACGGTGTAGAGATACATGTCATGATCCACGTCACCATACGCTCAAGGAACCCTACAGTACGTAGTCCCAAAAGGATGAAATCCTAGCTCACAGTATCAAAAGCTTTCCGAATATCAACTTTAAGGGCATATCGAGGTGAAGTACCCCCAAGATGATAATTCCGCAAAAGCTCTTGAGTAAGTAGAATATTATCAGAAATCCTTCGACCCAGGACAAAAGCCAACTGAGAACTCCCAATAATGTCTGGAAGCACTACTTTAAACCGATTCATTATCACCTTAGTAATGCACTTGTATAGTACATTACAACAAGATATCGGTCTAAAGTCCGTCATACGACTAGGGCTCTCCACCTTAAGACCTAGAGCAATCTTGGCGGCATTAACACATCTTGGCATTTCATTAGTAGCAAAAAAATGCCTCACTGCATCTTTGAAATCTATACCAATAATATCCCATGCCCGCTTAAAAAATAAAGAAGTGTATCTATTCGGACCAGGGTTTTTATCATCCGGGATAGAGAATAAAGCAATCCTAATCTCATCATTAGTGATAGGAGCAGTTAAGGGAGAAGTCATATCAGGAGAAATGCGCCTAGAAAAATACCTAGAAGCCTCTGTAATCTAAGGTTGAGGAGGGGCAACAAGAAGATCCTAAAAAACCCACCGCTAAACGCTTTAAACCTTGATTGTTGGAAATATGGGTACCTATTCCCATCTGTTAAACAATGGATGCGGTTCCGAACCTGCCTATGGATCAACGACTTATGAAAGAACTTAGTATTCTGATCCCCTAAGTTCAGCCAATGAACACGAGACCGTTGCGTAAAAAAAGCCTCTTCATCTCGACAAAGACTGAAATACAGGTTGGCAAGGTTCCTCTCCTGGGAGATACACTCAGTAGAAAGGGGGTCTAGGTCCAAATTTCCTTAGGGCTGTTCGCACTAGGCACGGGCCTCAATCACCCTGCTAGAGATATGGCTGGAGACCCTAGTATGTAAAGATTTGGGCTTCCGTTTCAATAACCCTAATTTCTGCGTAAGATAGAACATAGGATTGCCCACAATAGGCTCGTCCTAAACTGTCTGAACAATATCCATAAAATTTGCATGATCAACCCAAAAATTTAGAAATTTAAAAGAGGATGGTACCTTGCCACGACGAGGACCAAACCTGACAACCATAAAGGTATGATCTGAGACATCCCGAGGTCAAAACTTTAAAACTATGGTCGGTTAATTGATCAAGGAACCAAGAAAGCGATGTAAAGAGCCAATCGAGCTTCCGTAAAATAATTCCGTCGCCCCACTGACTGTTATGCCAAGTATACCGAAGCCCAGTAAAAGGAACCTCAATCAACTCAGCATCATGGATATATTGGCCAAAATCATCCATATAACCAGACCACTCAGGATCTCCACCCACTCTGCCAGAGGCTCCCAAAATGGCATTAAAATCACCCAACACAAGCCACAGAAGCCCCTCCGAATCAAACTCTGCCGCCGGATCCCTAAGGAAATCGCACAGGTTGCGGCGATTCCCAGGGTCATAAGAACCATACACGAAAGTAATCCCAAAGGAGAACCCCTTGGAGACATGAGTAACCCTACAAGTAATCTCCCCAAGAGAGCAATGAAGGCTATTTCTGATTAAAGAGAAGGATCCTAACATACCAGAACTCGAGAGGCAATAGAATCCGTCACATTTGACAAAAACTACCACGAAGGACAAACTATGGAGACCATTGATGGTAGATGAGACTACTCAACCTTAGTCTCCAACAAACCAATCAAACCCAAAGAAGAGTCAGAAATCCAATTCCTCACTGCATGTTGTTTCGAGAAGCCGTTAAGGCCTCTAATATTCCAACTCCCTATTATTGGAATTGGGATAGAAACAAGCTAAAAATCACTTGGGCTTGAGCCCTCGCTTTCCCCGACCTTTCCCCTTTTCCAGGGGTGGCAAGGAAATTGATCCAGATAAGGTGGCATCTGGTGTCTAGAGATCATCACCATGTAGAACAAGCGAGGCAAACCTCTTGGAAGAAGTAGATTGCTTGCTCCCAGAACTTATAAAGGAAACTTGAGTGTTTTCCGTGAAATTTGTGAAGCTCATAATGCGGTCCTGCTTATCCTCAATAGGAAAAGGCATATCAAGATCTGACCCCAAATTAGAGCCAGAAAATTCACCTCTGCCCGGCCTAAAGAGCCGTGACCGATACGGGACTGAGTGAAGAAACATCCCTTGACTCTAATTATACTGGCCTGAAACTCTAATTGGTTCTAAAACATCCCTCTCCCGCTCTCTCTCCAATGGGATCAGTAGTGGATGACTGCCTCAAAGGCTTGCAGTCCTCAGATCGCACTGCAATAGCTTTCCCAAGTGCCTTCTGGAAGCTAGTAACTATCTTACTCTTACCCTGAGCCATAACTGTAGTAGGTGCCTCTGGTTGGTGACAAACATGGCCAAAAACATAGCACTTGGGGCACCTCTTGGTGGTCCACTCATATTCCACTATAATTTGAATGGGTTCAGTAGATAACCGACATTTAAATTCAAAATGGCGCTTTAGAGGCTTTGTTGCATATATCTCAACACATACCCGAGCATAATCTAAATGGTCTATTCAGAAGTTTTCTTATCACTCGACAACCACCGACCCATCATAGAAGAAAGCATGCAGAGTCCTTTGTGAGACCACAAAGGATAAGGCAAACCATGCAAACGAGCCCATATCAGAACCTTAGAGATGCGGCTTTTATCAAAAGAAAACTGAGCATGTCATTGTTGCAGAACAATAGACTTGTCCCCAAACATCCATAGACCTCTCTCTAGGATTGAATGCACTGCATCCTCATCCCTAAATCTGAAGATGAAGAAACTAGTACCAGTGGACATAACATCCTCCAACCCTGCAGCTTCCCATGCACGGAAAGCAATTGAGCGGGCAATATGAAACGGCATAGAATACCTCAAGAAATAACCCACAATACAGCAAAAGCCATTCAACATCATTGTCATCAATAACATCATCCGGGATATGTAAGATGCCATCCTTAATATCAAAACAGCGGGGATTAGTGAAAAAAATGCTAGGGGTGAAAAGGTTTTGGTGTTGGGAAGGGGAAGGTGGTGGGGATGGCCAAAGAGTGGGAATGCAGTAGTAGGCGCGGGTGTTGGGCCTTGGGAATTGGGGCACTGTGGGCAGAAGGCCTGCAAAAAGGGGAGACTTTTATCGAGCAGTTAGAGTGCATGATAAAAGCATCTCAAGAATCGACCAAATTGAAACCACACTTTCCAGGAATCTACAACAAACAAAACCAGCAAGAAACTACAAAAAAACTGCTGAAAATCACACCAAAAATAGGTCTACAAAATGGCCAAAAGAAACCCAACCAAAATAGCATGTTCCTGGGAAAAAACAGAGGGTTTTACTAGGAACCAGAGGTCAACAAGGTGCAAAGAGCTATGGGGATTGAAGAGCAAGCCTAGAAGAGTCAGTGGTTGCACTCCATTGCAATTCCCGATCGAGAAACCCACCGTAAAAGCAACTCTAGATCTGCAGTTTCCGTCAATTTCCATGGCCAAATCCTGGCGACCCAAGCCGCTAACACAGGCACTGATGAGTTGAGAGCAAACCACTTAACAAAATTTCTAGTTTTTCCCCCCTAAACGCTAATAGGGATGGACGGTGTTTGGGTGATGGTGATGGGCTTGATAGGCTTTATATGGAAATTTTGCTTGGGTTTTTGGGTGGGAGAGGAGGTATATAAGAGTGTTTTGTTTTCCTTTAATGTGTTTGACATCAAATTGGTAGCGAGCAAACCATTAGGCCCAGTGAAGTCTCTGACCATCTGAAATTTCTTTTTGTTTAAACTCAAGCATCCATGGGAAGGCTGACAAAATGGAATTCAAACTTTTCAATACCTCATCTGACAGCCAAAATTTCTTTGTATGTAGAGTGGTAGTGTTCTTCACTAGGTTTAAAGTGTCCACTCTTATACCCACTGATTTTCCTTTCTCCATCAATTTCTTCTAAGAGAACGGCTGACCAATGAGAATCACTGGCATCTATCTAGAGAATTCTTTTTCCATTGAAAGGAATTTGTAGGGGAGGTAGTTGGGAGACTAACTCTTTCAAGGTTTTAACAGAGTTAGTTTGAGAAGGGCCCCATAGAGGTAGATTTTTCTTGAGCATTATCTGGAGAGGTCAGACCAGAGGTGACCGTTTTTTAATGAAGGGGGCATGTAATTGACTATCCCAAGGAACTGTTGGAGTTCTTTGAGAGAGAGATGGGTGTCAAGAAACTTGAGAAGTTCCTGGCCAATATAAGGCTGAAGTTGTTAGGAAACGACCCGTTAATGTAGCGAAAACAAATAGTAATTTCTAGGATCATTCCCTGAAAGAATAGCATGCATGCATGAAGAGTGGTGGAAATGGAGAAGAAAGCATGAAAGGATGGATTCAAGAAACGGTTTTTAAACAAAGCATGTAAATGAGATTATACCTACTCCTTTGCTTTGGATTGATGAAGATTAGCCTCAAAAGGATGAGACCTCCACACTTTAACACCACCTTGAGAGGATTAGAGAGTGGTCGTGGCTAGGGAGGGAGAGCTTTTAGTTTGTGTTTGAGTGAACAAGTGAAGAATGAACTAAAATGCAACCTTTTGCATTTATATATACTTGGGCAATTTTGTAATTATTTATTTTTCACTTCCAAGCCCAATAAAATCTTATTTTATAAAGGGACCCCACGAATTTATTATGCTACCCTTTGAATAATCAATATTATTCAAGGGCCCATGTAAACTAAACTAGTTTACATTAACAACCCATAAATTTACCCTTTTTACCCTTTAAATATTAAAAGGTTATTTTTGTTCATCTCATTAATCTTAACACTCTAAGATATAATAATTAAATATAATTAATTATTGCTTGACCATTTTAACCCTTAAAATGTCACAAAAAATTTTCTATGTAACTATTACTATAGAAATCCCGTCATTACCCTCGGAAGGTGCTAGCCCTCTTCGGATAATCATTTCTCTCTCATCCTTCTCTAACTTCTCAAGGCTATTGGTGTGACCATGTAGGTCCACCTTGGATTAGCCGTGAGCCAGTTCTAGATGAATCTAGAAACCTGTCCGGAGGCCCAGCGACTATGGTAAACATCTAGCAATGTGCAATAGTCCCTAAACCACGATGAAGAAATACTTCATCGAACCCATTTCAGATCATACGTACCATGCACATAAAGTCCCTCCACTGAGATATCTTGATCGAGCATGGATTCATGGAACGTCAAAATCCTAAACTCGATCTTCTACCGAATCGTCGATCAATATGTCTAGAACTCATCATCACAAACTTGCTTTTGTATGACTAATAATAGACTCTGGCCAGAGATTCTGTTTTCTGTTAGTGTATATTAGTGTATGCACAAAAGTCGAGAAAGAACAATCCAAGTGTAGGATCGAACCCACGAAGTCTACTCGAAGATAATCACAAGGAACTAAGGAGGGATTTGCTAGATCCTGCTTAGCCTTAAGAATCAAGAAGAAGAAATCAAAGGAATTTTGATTTTGGCAAAAACCAAATCTGGCGTGAGAGAGAGATATGGGGGCTGTGTGCTTTTTTTCAAAGAGAAAAAATCCATCATTTTTTCAATTCACAAACTTTTTTCTTTTTTATAGTAAAACTTTAATGCCCTATTCCCATATGGAATAGGTTTGGGCTCCAACCCAAGCACCACATGTTACCAAACACTCCCAAATTAGATATTTTATTTATTTCATCATTATCTCAACTAAACTCAATTAATATATATTTAATCTATATATATATATATATTAACATTTAACAATAATGATGATTTAATTAAATATATGCGAACACATATTTAAATGTAATTTCACTTGTTTAATTTTTCTAATAAATTAAATAAAGGCTACGACCTTAGCAAATTTAATTGCACTGTGAAATTACCAAAATATCATTTCGCCTTAAAAAGACGAAAATGCCCTTCCTTCTCCTTGGATCTTAAATTATCTTCTATGTGTTTGACCCATAGGCTCCTCATCATACTGGCAATGTATAGTATCGCGATTAACACTAATTAATCATCTCACTAATACAGACCAAGATTGACCCCTAGCAAGGCATCATGGCCACGGTAGATTCAGATTCAACAAAGTAGCTACATCAACGATATGGTTACCGTGCAATTCGATCCTTTCATCATTTGTTATCTCGACAAGACTAAGGCATAGAAATAGTGTCAACCTTCGGTTACTCTCGATATTATGTATTCAGTTTCTAGACTAATGACCTGTATTATAAACTGGATAGAGCAACAACTCAATCCCACTGTGGCCACAGTTTTAATGTTATTGTCCATATACCGAAGGTTGTGCCGTGAGATAACTTCTCCTGTACCCGGGAGTGATGAATCCTTTGTCGATCCACCATAGTCTTGATACACTCCTTGATGCAGCCAATCACCACCGTATTGACAGCTTTGAAAAGAACTACGTTAGGCTAATGTCAAACTACACGAATCGGTGCACAAGGCGCTCCGGTGATCTCAAGTCTAAGGATCACATGCACCACCATTCGTTAGAGGATTTGTTCCATAGACACTGGGGTTACCATCCATATGGAATCCTCTGGTGGGTCAATCCAGTGAACTTGCTGCGGTGTAATCGCCTACAACAAGCACCCATGTGTTGCACCAGGTTATCACCAAACAGCCTTGACAAGTGAGATCAGTCATTGTCTTTCGATAGGGTCGTTCAACACTATGATAGCCTTATCGTATTATCTGTGCCTTTACTTCAAAATAATACTAGGGCTACAGACATTTCTAGAATGGCCACCATATGTGCTCATGGGGTTCTCACTATCAAGATTTGAAATACTTGATACCCTCGTCACGGTTCTACCATTTTAAGGACATATATCAATACATATTGCAATAATAATGATTTACGTGATATAGAATAAAATTGCCTTTTATTGGTTAATGAACATTATTACAAAGAGTCAATTCTACAATAATTGATTGGCTCTAGGGCACCTACTCTAACAGAAGTTGATATTAGCCATTGGCTATTTGCATGCCGAGGAAGTTAATTTTGGTAGTGTTGAGGACCATCTTCTTTTGTGAGAGCATGACTCCATATTTTTTAAGGATGGAATAAAGCTGGTGTAATAAGGCCAGATGACTAGAATGATCTGAAGAGTAAAATAAAATGACATCAATATAGACAAGAGCCTGCTTTACGATGGGTTGGAAAATGCGGATCATGGCCTTTTGGAAAATGGATGAGGCTATTTTGAGCCCAAAAGGAAGGATGGTCCAATGGTAGTGAAGGTTTAGGATACAAAACCTAGTTTTTTCTCTGTCTGCAGGGTGAAGTCCGAGTTGCCAAAATCTTGCTTTCAGATCAAATTTGGAGAATACCCTGGCATTTGTGAGGTATCCAAACAGAAAATATTTTTTGGGAAGAGAAAACTTGATGTCTACAAGAAACCAATTTAATGGTTTATAGTTGATGACAAGACGAAGTTTTCCTTTGACTTGCTCAGCACTTTTGTTAACATAAAAGGCTTGATAGGCCCATGGGGATTGAGTTGGCTCAATCAACTTTTCTTTTTCGAGCTGGGCTAATTCCTCTTGGGCTAGGGTTAAATGTTCAAGATTCATACCCGGATGGGTGGCTTTGGTAGGATTTATGTCCTCGTTTTTCTTAAAGGGAAGGCTAACGTAGAATTTTGAATTTAGCCATAAAGGATGAAAACACTTTGTGAGAAATACTGCATAGATTGGGCAAAACATTCAGTCAGTAGTTGTTTGGTTACGTTAGTGTCAAGGACAGTGGGTGGTAAGGTGGTGAAGTAATTGTGAGGTTGCTTGTATGGTTGGAAATATGACTTGTGTTTGAGGCCTTGTGCGGTAAAGGTAAATTTGGCTTTGAGGAGTTGGTTCAAAAGATCCCATCCAACGACCATATCTTTACCAGGGATGACGAGCGAGACATTCATGTGTAAGGATTAAGTTGGGGAAAAACTATATGTGGATTGGTTTCTTGATTAAATTTGTGGGGAAGTGTTCGCCATTTCTTTGCGTAAACCATCGAATGTGAGGATGCCGAATGACGTTGGGAGGACGTCAGGATTCAAGATGGTTGAAGTAGGACCAGTGTCAAAAAGTGCCATGACCTTAATGGGCCGGTCATATTTAGAGTGGAGATACAAAGTGAGTTCAACCATAGGTACTTGTATTGAGAGATTCATAGGAAAAAAATCCAAAATAGAGGGACCCACCTGGAATATCCATCGAAGAAGATGTTTTCATAGAATCGGAAAAGTCAAAGGTCTACAACAAAGACGGTAGAGGGTGTTTGTTCTTCTATTTCAAAATAGAGACTTTCCAAGTCATGTTCTGCAATAGCCGATCAAGTGCTATAAGCTGCTTGGCGGACTTATGTTTTTTGGGACAATTTTTGGCAAAATGATCGGGCTATTTACAGAAGAAACATCGTCTGGTTTTAGGAGAACCTCGTTTCTTTTTTTGAAAGTAGTGACGTTTCTTTTTTCTAAAACGAGTTTTTTTGTTCTTGTAGAATGACTTTCTGAAAGGTTTTCTATCTGAATGAAAAGTCTTGATTTTGTGAAACTATTTTTTCTTTTTAGTGGGATAGTGACGGGGAAGGATTTACGGTGGGGCATTTGAGTAGGAGATCAGTGCGTGACAGGACTTTTCAATAATCTTGCACATGCTGTTGAAAGTGTTGAATAAATGCCCATTTTGTTACAAAAACCCTGGAGGGCTTTTTCAATAAGTTGGCCCAAATGGCCGAATGTGATGGAGGTCAACGTGTGGCCATGTTGTTCAAGTAGCCTTTGTGTTTCTTGAGATAGAAATTCAGGAATGGAGCTCAAAGAGGCTTGCTTAAGGTTGGGATCATCAAGTCCACCAATTTCATAAAACCGAAGGGAAGCCCGTCTAAAATGGGTTTGCAAATCCTTAAGTTTAAAGGAGCAACATTTGAGCTTAAAGAATTCTTCTCTTAATTGGTCTTGGTGGTTTCTACTATCACCAATAAATTCTTGGACCAAAAATCCAGCAAATTATTCAAGAGAAGCAACTTGGACTACTTGGAGTTGTCTGAAATGACAAAGATTATACCACCATTGGCATAGAATACCTATAAACCATGCTACAATAGCTTCAATTACTCTAATAAGGGTAGAATTGGGTTTAATGAGCTCAGTTTGTCCCCAAGTATAGATCTCGTGGATCATTTCTCTCCACTTAGAAGGATGATGTGGATCCAGATTGAACCAAGGCCCATAAGAGAGAGGAACATAATGGGCTTGGTTATATGTGCCAGGAGGACCCGTAGGTGAGGGAGGTGGAGTGTCCATGACATTGGGTTCACTAACAAGAGCTTCAATAGTAGGTTCAGGATCAAGAGAGGTTTCATGAAAATGGTTCATGAAAATGATTGGTGTTTCTGAATTAGAGGAGGAGGATTCACTGGATGTATCAGAATCATCCTCGGAAGAGGAGGCTCCAATTGTGGCATAATGAATGGGCAGGTTTTGAATAAGAGTGTGGTCTGATAAAGTATGGTGTGTGAGGAATTCTATAATAAGGTTAGGTGAGGAAGAGGAAGACATCATAAATTGTGATGGTAGTGGTGAATTTTCCTCTAAAAATGGCTCGTTCTAGAACCGTTTATAAGAAAATGAGTCCCTCTATACTCCAACTCTGATTTTTTTCTATGTTCCTAACATTTCCCAACACTGACTTTATATTAGGCAACTTTTTGATCAGAAATTTCTTGTCTTGTTTTATTTTATCCTTTTGGATGTCTTGTGTAGGACCTGGTAACTGGGAAGATGATTGGAAAGGGTAGAAAGGTTGGTAGATTATTCTTTCTTGACTTTTGTGCTTCGCCTTCTCATGTGTCTCTTGCCATTCTTCCAACAACTTAAGAAAGAAAAGAAGTGAATAAGAAGTGGGCTACATGGCATAACAGGCTGGGCCATCTTGACTTTAGTCAATTGAAGAGGAAGGTGAATCAGATGGTTTAGGTTGTGATGGTGTTTTGTTTAAAGGCTGGACAATAGGAGGAGGTAAAGTGGTAGGTGTAGGAGGTGGTTGTGGAAATTGTGAGGGAGCAGACGGTGGAGGTGTCTTTGGTGGAGATTTGGGTTTCCAAACCTTGGAAGGTGTGGAGGATGATAGTTGGGAGAAAACAGAGGGATATGTGGGTTGTTGGTGTTGTGGAAACAATGGCGAACTTTGTAACACTTGTGTTACTTTGGGTGTGTGGAAAACAAAGGAAGGGCCTACAAGGGGTAGGGACCACAGAGAGGTTGAAGATGGTTGAATTGGTTGGATTGGAGCTAGTGGTGGTGTATTCTCAATATGAAATAGTTGATTCTTTAGAAATTTAATTTCAAGTTCCTGGCAAGAAAAATCTTGCTTGTATTGAATAAGAGAAAGAATCTCATTATGGAGAGATTTTATTCGTCCACGTAATTCTGTCAGACATTCTTCATGAGTTTTGAGCTTTGTGGTCAAATGAGTCTCAATGCACTGTAGACAAGCATTTTGGGCAATAGCATTTTGAGACTACCAATTCAACACTGTTTTTGCTAGAGATGGTTTTTTGGTATTGCCAGCTAGATCAACGGTGATAGGATCCTTGATCTTCCAAGAATGGGAAGTGTGGTCTATGGTAAAAGGAGTGAGAGGAGGAAAAGCTTCAAGAGATGTGAGGCTAGGTGGCATTGTGGTAGGTGGAGGTCTTGGGTTGCTTGTATACATGGCACAAAGCGTTGCAACAAACGTTGTTGTCCTTTTGGAAGGAGAAATGTGTTTAAAGGCCTTTTTGTAGTACATATTGAGATCTGGATCATCATTCCAGCCAGTAGGATGAATAGGATACGGAGTAGCTGGAGGAGCACCATAGGAGACAAGATAGTCATATTTGCCAGAGGGTTGGCCTAAAGTACAAACTAAGGGATCTCCTCAGTCAAATCTATCTTGAAACTCTTTACAAGAGTTGGGTTTTGTTGACTTCTTAGCCCCGCTTTTTATAATGCACATAAAACTTAGCATTTTCATAGCAGTCATTACAATCACAAAGATCCCAATATTTATGTCCTCTAATAGGATCAGAAAAAGCATATACTGGAGAACCTTAACTGTCAAAATAATTGATAGGAACATCATCATACTCTCGTTGTGGTGGTGAAAAGATGTGAAGAGGAGTGCTAATGGAAAAAGAGGATGGGAAACAAGATGGTGTATCTTGTAGATGAGTTTCCCTTTCATAAAGTGTTTCAACAGTACCATCAGGTAGTGTCCTGAAAGTACAAGTAGTTGTCTGGATAGGCTGATTCTTTTCTGTAGTAGGATGCAAAGTCTTATAGAGTGTGACCCACTTTTCTGGCATTAAAGTCATCAGTTCTGGGAGTGGAATCTGATGTGGAACATATGTGCAACTAGGGGCACATTGGCTATTGACTTTAAATAAAGCCTTATCAACCAAATCTGGGTCTTGAGGTGGAGCAAGATCAAAAGCATGATTTTGGACCCTGTAGACCAATTGGTAATAGAGAGTGGCCATAAATTCATTGGTTTTAGGGATATCACCAGCCACTTAAACTTGGACCTTGAGAGCATCAAACAAAGCACTGTCTTTGAGGAGCATATTGAAATTGGGGTAGAAAGTAACCATCACAGTACTAGCATTTAAAGTTGTTTCTATGCTACCAATACAAGTATTGATGTATGTAGGGAAGCGAGTGTCAAGGAGAGCAATCTGGGTAGACGTTGGAAGACATTTTCTACCATGGAAGGTAAGAGCAAGACAAACAGCACCAAAATGAAGGTGGGTATATTCCTCAAGCTGCCATTGTGTCACCAATTCAGGAGGAAAGTGGAGCGGGAAGAACTGCTCAGACATGGTAGTAGCAATACCATGTTGATCAAAACGGGAACTGTACACATATCTTTTGTGTGATATTTGGGAGGTTTCACTAGGGTTTTGATTCTGGTAGTGACAAGTGGAGAGGGTTCTCTGTATGGAGAGGGTATAAGAAGATTATCCAATGGAGTGGAATCACCTTCGAGAATGTATGAAAGTTCATATAAAGACTTTACTTTATCTTTAAGATCTGTATGGAGTAGGGTGTAGAAGAACTGGAACTTCTTGGAGAAGAGAAAGAAGAAGATCGAAAGAAAGTGAGGCTTTGTTAAGCTTGTTTACTCGGGGGTAAGTGGGCTGCATTGATTCGTACTAAGAAAAAACAACGCGAAATAAAGCTAAAACATTTCATAGAGCATGAAGTTTACTAGACCATATTAGCTGTGGCGTGGGCACATATGATAACATACTGTGACGTCCACACGAGAGCAGAAGGAGTTTCATATAAATCTTGGAAAAATCTCCGGGTAGTCTCTGCGGACAATGCGGCCATCTTAAATACCAGCCGCCTTAGACACATAGTCTTGATGACAAGAAGTTTCTGATACAATATGACTCAATCCAACTGTCTATAGTATGGAGCAGTATATTACCTTGCCTACAATTATTCATAGGCTTCATGGCATATGACCCGAACCTAAACCCTAAACCCCAAAACCCTAAACCCTAAACCCTAAACCCTAAACCCTAAACCCTAAACCCTAAAACCCTAAAACCCTAAAAACCCTAAACCCTAAACCCTAAAACCCTAAAAACCCTAACCCCTAAACCTTAAAAGCCCTCAACCCTAAACCTCTAAACCCTTCAAACCGTAAACCCTAAACACTTCAAACCCTAAACCCTAATCTTGCAGGGTTACTCGTGTCTCTAAGGGGTTCTCTTTTGGGATTACTTTCATGTATGGTTCTAATGACCTTGGGAATCATCGCAATCTGTGGGATTTCCTTAGGGATCAGGCGGTAGAGTTTGATTTGGAAGGGCTACTATGGCTTGTGTTGGGTAATTTTAATGCCATTTTGGGAGCCTCTAACATAGTGGGTGGAGATCCTGAGTGGTATGTTTATGTGGATGATTTTGGCCAATGTATCCATGATCCTGAGTTAATTTGGGTTCCTTTTACTAGGCTTCGGTATACTTGGCATAACAATCATCAGGGCAATGGAATTATTTTACGGAAGCTCAATTGGGTCTTTGCATCACTTTTTTGGTTCCTTGATCGACCGACCGACCACAGTTTCAGAGTTTTGACCTCGGGATATCTCAGATCATAGCTCTATGGTTGTCCAGTTTGGTCCTCACTGTGGCAAGGTGCCATCCTCTTTTAAATTTCTAAATTTTTGGGCTAATCGTGCAAATTTTATGGATATTATTCAAACAGTTTGGGACAAGCCTATTATCGACAATCCTTTATTCCGTCTTAGAAATTGGGGTTAATGAAACGGAAGCCCAAATCTTTACATATTAGGGTCTCCAGCCATATCTCCAGCAGGGTGATTAAGGCCCATCCTTAGTGGGCAACAACCCAAGAAAATTTGGACCGAGACCCTCTTTCTACTGAGTGTATCTCCCGGGAGAGGAACCTTGCCAACCAGTATTTCACTCTTTGTCGAGATGAGGAGTTTTTTTTAAGCAATTGTCTCATGTTCAGTGGCTGAACTTAGAGGATCAGAATACTAAGTTCTTTCATAAGTCATTGATCCATAGGCAGGTTCAGAACTGCATCCATGGTTTACTGATGGGAATGGTACCCACATTACTGACAGTCAGGGTTTAAGGCGTTTAGTGGTGGGTTTTTTTCAGGATCTTCTTGCTACCCCTACTTAACCTCAGATCGCAGAGGCTTCCAGGTATTTTTCTAGGCCCATTTCTCCTGATATGATTTCTCCCTTGACTGCTCATATCACTAATGATGAGATTAGGATTGTTTTATTCTCTATCCCGGATGATAAAGCCCTTGGTCTAAATAGATACACTTCTTTGTTTTTTAACCGGGCATGGGATATTATTGGTACAGATTTCAGAGACGCAGTGAGACATTTTTTTGCTACTAATGAAATGCCAAGATGTGTTAATGCCACCAGGATTGCTTTGGTTCCTAAGGTGGAGAGCCTAAGTCATATGACGGACTTTAGACCGATATCTTATTGTAATGTACTACACAAGTGCATTACTAAGGTGATAGTGAATTGGTTTAAAGTAGTGCTTCCGATGTTATTGGGAGTTCTTAATCGACTTTTGTCCCGGGTCGAAGGATTTCTGATAATATTCTGCTGACTCAAGAGCTTTTACTAAATCATCATCTTGGGGGTACTTCACCTCGATATGCCCTTAAAGTTGATATTCGGAAAGCTTTTGATACTGTGAGCTAGGATTTCATCCTTTTGGGATTGCGTATTGTGGGGTTCCTTAAGCATATGGTAAGTTGGATCATGACATGTATCTTTACACCATATTTCTCTGTTGTCCTGAACGGAGAGCTTGAAAATTTTTTTAGGTCCTCCCGAGGTGTTCAGCAGGGGGACCCTCTTTCTCCTTACCTATTTGTGTTGGCTATGGAGGGGTTAGCTGGTATCTTTTGGGAAACCTCTTAAAGCCCTAGTTTTCATTATCATTGCGGGCGGAGGCAAGCAACTATTACTCATTTGTGTTTTATGGATGATTTGATGGTGTTTTGTCAAGCAGATGCTTCCTCTGTTAGCCTGATCAAATCGGCCTTGGATTATTTTGCAAAGGTTTTTGGGTTGGTGACTAATGTAGAGAAGAGCCATTTGTTTCTTTCTGGAGTTTCAGATGAGGATCGATTAGGGTTCTGATCTATCATGGGTTTCATGATTGGCCCGATTACCGATTAGATATCTAGGGGTTCCTCTTATCTTTACCTGTCTTCGACATTTTGATTGTAGGCCTCTATTAGAGCGAATTCTATCTCAGATTAGGCTATAGACGTCAGCTTCTTTGACCTATGTAAGCCGAGTACAGTTATCAAGTCGGTGCTTTTCTCCATACAGGTATATTGGTCATCCATGTTTCTTTTGCTGGCAGCTATAATTAGATGGATTGAGAGTATTTTGGTCTCGTTTCTTTGCAAGGGTACTTCTTTGCCCTCTTTTGGTGCCAAGGTTGCATGGTCTTCTGTTTGCTACCCATTGAGAGAGGATGGTTTGGGGATTAAGAGGATCCAAGATTGGAATAGAGCGGTTATTCTTAAACATGTTTGGAGACTACTTAATGATAGATCTTCTGTATGGTTTTCTTAGGCCTATTTGGTTCTCCTCCGTGGTCAGTCCTTTTGGCATATTCGAGTTACTTTTGGGGCTTTATGGGCTTGGAGGAAGATTTTACTTAGCAGGGTTTGGTGCCGGGGTCTTATTGTGACTTGTATTGGTGATAGTAGGGACACTATGTTATGGCGAGATCACTGGCCTGCCATGAAGGACCTATGTGTGACTTACTCCCTTTTAGAACTTTGACTTCTACTGGTTTGCCAGATGTTAAGGTTTCAAACATTATTGGAGATGGTTTGTGGGATTTTCCTTCGGGCAGTGCACACTTTCAGCATATCTGGGACTCCATTACAGTGCAGCCTTCAATGAGTCATCTTGACCATCTTGTGTTAGAGGGCCACCTGTCTGGACGTTTCTCTACTAATTTAGCCTAGAATGTGTTGCGAGACAAATGGGATGTGAACTCGATTCATCATCTCTTGTGGTTTCCAAGGCATATTCCATTGTGACGCCCCACCTGAGGTACGTTGTTATTGTTTCCTCTTTCGCTCTTATTTGAGTTGGTTTTGGTAATATTGTTTGATTGAATGTTATGTTGAATGTTTGCCCTGAAATTGGTTGAAAATAGAAGAATTTTAGTGTACCAAGCTTCGCCGAGGCGAAGAAGAACCTTCGCCGCGGCGAAGATGTGTTGAAACCATGGGAAAACTCTCTGGACAGTTTCGCCGCGGCGACAGAAGTTTCTTCGCTGCGGCGACAGGCCGATTAATTTGTTTGTTGAGTTTTGGATATTTTCTTCCCTAAGGGCAATTTGACCTTTCTACCCCTAATTAGCAGGAAAAGTGGGGAGTTAATTGTAAGGATTTTTCATGGAGAATATGTTGATATAGGGGTTAGTTTGTAATGAATCAAAGGATATGGATGGAATTCCCAAAGAAGAATAAGGGCAAAATGGGAATGAGTGTGTTTATATTTCATTAAAAGGAATTAGAATCAAAGAAACCCCTCATTTCTTCTTCTCAAACGCAACTTTCCATCTTTACTCCTCTCAACTTCTCTCTTCTTTTGGTCAAGGTATTCCAAGGGGTTTTGAAGTGATTTGGAGTAGAAAAGCAACCTAAGGCTTCCTAAGGTAAGGATTTCTTCTTAAGTTGTGTGATTTGGGAGTTTTAACCCATATTGAAGTTTAAGGGTTTTCATTCTTTTGGTTAAGATTAGAGGAAAAGTCAAGCTAAACAAGTGAAAGGAAGAGTTGGTGAAGTCTCTCCATAACAAAGTAAGTAAAACCCAACCCAAGTTGAGATTTATGAAATTTCTTGATTAGGGTTTTGATAGACTTGATGTATGTATGTGATGTACATGTAATATGTCATGTATGAAGGATTAAATAGAGATTTCTATGCCTTGTGATTGTTTATTCATTGCAAATATGAGAAATGGGTTGTTGGATTGGCAAGGTAGTTGAGATGGATTTGAAGGGGTGTTATGGAACCCTTTTTGGAAGTGTTTTGTTTGACAGGTTATTATGGCTTTGTGAAGGGGTTTTTCCCCATTCCGGATGGTTAGGAAAAGTTTTAGAATCATGGCTATGATAGAGTTTTATAGTGCACATGAGTTGTTTGATGAAATGCCTAATAGAGGTTTGAGTGTGAGTAATGAACCTTAATTCTTGCAACATTGCACATTGGCATCTCATAAGTGCATTGGTGAAGATGAACCATCCATAGGCACTAGCTGTACATGGAAAAGTGACCTAAGAAAGTGTAAGGAAATGGTGTATACAATTACCCTATGAGTAGAGAGCTTAGTGGGTAAATTACTCTAAGGGTAGAGAGTATTGAAAAATGCTACAATAGAATGAATTAGAAGGGTAGTATAGTTGGGATGATGCTTTGTGATCATCACCCGACTGTTATGGGAATCGGATTGATGCTTTGTGATCATCACCCGAATAGCCCTTAGAGATGGGTCGATGCTTCGTGATCGTCACCCAATGAGTAATAGAAATGGGGTAGATGCTTTGTGATCACTATCCGATTAGTTATTAGATAAGTGGATTGATGCTTCGTGATCATCATCCAACGGTTAGTAGAAGCGGGTTGATGCTTTGTGACCATCACCCGATAGTGACTAGAGACGGGTAAATGCTTGGTGATCGTTACCCAAAATTCATGAGGAACGGGTAGGTGCTAGGTGATCTCCACCCGATAGTTAAGAGGAACCGAGTTGGTGCTTTGTGATCCTCACTCGGTAGTCACTAAGAACGGGTTGGTCTTGTGTGAATTCCACCCGATAGCCATAGAGTGAGATGGTCTTGTGTGAACGCCATTCGGCCGTACATCCGGTAAGATGAGGCCATGATGTTATTAGAAACAGAAATAGAATCAGAAATAGTATAAGGAAAGAATTAAGAGTTATTCATACGGGGCCGAGACAGATAGAGTTTTACTTCGAGCATTATTTTGTGCTCACCCCGTTATTTTCCTTTGTGGATGCAAGTTCTAGGTGATGATGCGGTCGGAGGGGCGTCGGCAAGCGAAGAGGAATAGCTACTCTGTTCCCCTGTTTTGTCTTTTAAAATACATTTTTGTAAACAGTACTCTTTATGTATAAAAGACACATGATTTGTAATGAAAAGAAAACTTTGGGCCCAATTTTATATTGTTATCAGGCATGCATTGTACTAGTTTTCAGTAGATGTTACATCCATGCCACTCTTTCATTCTCTGGCTCACTTCTCTTGGTCAGCTTCACACCATGGATTGGCTCAGCCCTTATGGTGTCATTACGTCCTCCCTGTGTGTTTTATGCAGTTCAGCTACAAAGACCCATGACCATTTGTTTTTCATCTGTGACTTCTCAAGTTATGTTTGGCGGGAGGTCACTGCCAAGACGCTCTCTACATAGCCTACTCTCTCTTGGCTCCCTTTGCTCCAGTGGGCTAGCTTGCATCTTAGACGCAAAGGTGACTTCAGCCACCTTCTTTCCCAGTTGGTCCTTTCAGTCACAATTTATTTCCTACGTTTGAACGGAATAATCGCGTGTTTCGTCAGCATTGTAGCTCTTGCAAAGATACTGTTTTAGCTATTTGTGATCTAGTCTGGGCCAAGATTTTGGGTTTAACACCTAAGTACGAGATGATGATGATGATGATGATGTGTGAGAAGTTAAAGCTCATAAATAATCGCTACTATAAATGAAATAATCTGATGTTTTATCTTAGACTTTGTGTGGCTTTATGTGCCTTTGCAACATTTGGAATCCCTGTGCATGTAATGAATAAGATTTTTGCTACCAGTTCAAGGGTTTACATAGATTCTATTGTAGATAATATTTTTTGATGACTTTCTAAGTGCTCTTTTATCCATAAATTCTATGAACATCACTGGTAGACAGTGGCCAAATTTTGTTGAAATGGGGACTCCAATTGAGTTTTATAGCAATGTAAAAGCTGCATGTGGGTCTATCTTACCTAACTATTAAGCTATAGTCCAAGTTTCAATGGTCAGTAGTCACCACCAGTGTATATTGGCCACTACAGAACTAGAACATTAGTTGTTAAACTATGAAATACAGGAATAAATACTCCAGATCCAAAACAATTATTCTTTTCTCAATAGATGTAAGATTCCTCTGCAAACAAATGAAACATTATGCCATTTTTCTAGAAAAATGGAGGTAATGTTGTATTAATATATTCACTGATATAGCATGACAACATAGGACAAATCTTCATAACTGATTTGGGCTTACTAATATATATTGTCATGGACATGTGCTAATTACATGGTAGTACTCATCTATTTTGTGTTCTATCTTCTGTCACTATATCTCTATATTGATCAGACTTCGCATTGAATCAGTTTGGGATTCATCTTATTGTCCCATGAAAACAAAAGCGATCTTTAAAACTTTTATAAGATCTCATGGTATGATGAATCCTTTAATTGATCTTGGTTCTAACCTCTTGGTAAGCATATTCTTGTAACTTCATGGACTTGCTTAAAATGGCATTACCATTTTATGCTTTATCAAATTCCATCTTCGTTAACTAGATTCCTCAAATGGTTGGTATGGATGTTTGCTTGGTATCATATTTGAAATTTGTGACATGGATTGCTTTGTAATGAGTAGTAATTCTAAACTTGGGGATGTAGCATTGGATGTTTGCTTGGTATCATATTTGAAATTTGTGACATGGATTGCTTTGTAATGAGTAGTAATTCTAAACTTGGGGATGTAGCATTGGATGTTTGCTTGGTATCATATTTGAAATTTGTGACATGGATTGCTCTGTAATGGTGTCTTATTTTTCAATTGTAGGTATGGCCTTGGGAGACAGTTCCTCAAGCACCCTTACATTGGATGACGTTAATAATTGTGTCACGGTAAGAGCATTCGATTGACGTAACATTTATGCAAGCACATGTGGTACTAGTATGGAGCAAAGTGTGAGTAACCCCAAAAATGTAGAGGACAATGACAGTCCACTATAGAGGAAGAAGAGAGCGAAGACATCAACTATGTGGTCAGAATTTAAGGAGTGGTTCTCCCTGGTGGTATAAGGAAGACAGAGTGCATTCATTGTAAAACAAAGCTGAAAATGACTGCCACTGGAAGTACTACACAATTCAATAGACATTTGAAATGGTGTGCAAAGAGAATAGCTAACTTAAGGCAACAAAAAATAAATTTCCCTATCCTGCCTGCTCTACGGGGCCAATTCGATATGATGAAGATAAGGGAGCTTATTGCACATTGGGTGCTGATGCATGAGCATTCGTTTTCTATTGTGGAGGAAGAGGGGTTGAACAACATGATGAAGTACATGATTCCTCAATGGACTTCAATTTCCCGTAATGCTTGTAAGAATGATTGTATGAGAGTGTTTGAAAATAAGAGGCAGAAGTTGTTGACCCTATTAAAGGGTGTTAGAAAGATAAGTTTAACCATAGATCTATGGCATTCAGGCAACCAAAAGATGGAATACATGGTCTTGAATGGGCATTAGATTGATGATAATTGGAAGTTTAATAGACTAGTGTTGAACTTTATTCATTTCCCTCCTCCCGTTACGGTGTGGTCATTGTTGATGCAATTTCAAGTGTTTGATGGAGTGGAGAATTGAAGCTAAGGTCCACACAATCTCGGTGGATAATGCTTCAAGCAATGATGTTGCGGTAAAAGTGTTGAAAGATAATTTCCAAGCTACGGGGAAGCTCATATATGGTGGCAAGATGTTTCATGCGAGGTGTTGTACACACATCTTGAACCTAGTTGTTCAAGATGATCTTTATCAGATTAGACACATCATTGAGGACATCTGTGATAGCATGGTGTATATCAATTCATCGTAGAGTAGACTAAAGGTGTTCGCAGAGATTGTTTAGCAGCGGTGATTGCTATTTCGCAAGCTTATTCTTGATTGCAAAACACGGTGGAATTCAACATATGATATGTTGACAACGGCAATGAAATTTAGACGTGTTTTTCCTTGTTTGAAGGAGAGGGATTTGAGTTATCATTATTGTCCCAAGGAGGAGGATTGGGACAAAGTTGAGAAAATTTGTTCAATTTTGAAGGTGTTCAGTGGTGCATCGAATCTCATATCGAGGAGTGATAATCCGACATCAAACTTGTTTCTAAAACAAGTTTGTACAATCAAAATTATGTTGGATAGTAAGAGTCAGGATGAAGGTCAGTTTATACAATCCATGATTTGGAAAATGAAAGAAAAGTTTGACAAATATTGGGGAGAATGTAATCTATTGATGGGTGTGGCTTCTATTTTAGACCCCAAGCGTGAAGCGCATGCAAATATTGATATTGTTCGAGATGCCTTGTATGTGATATACAAGGAGTATGTTAATGCTAGTAAAGCATTGACTGCTGCCCGCGCTTCCACATCTACAAGGGATTGAGTTAAGGTTATTGGTGAGGGGTCGGGGGTAGCAGTAGAGAGGGTGGATAATTGGGATGATTTTAGTCAGTTTCTGGATGTGGTTGGGATGGTTGAACCAACAAAATCAGAGTTAGATTGTTACCTGGGAGCGGGATGCCATAAATGTGTCAGGGACCCTACGACGTTTGATGCTTTGACATGGTGGAAGGCTAATTCAACAAAGTTCCCTATCTTGTCTACCATGACTTGTGACATATTAGCCATCCCTATCACTATGGTTGCTTCTGAATCTGCTTTCAGTGCCGGTAGTAAGGTTATTGACATGTACCGATCATCGTTGTCTCCCGACACAGTGGAGATGCTCTTATGTGGATGTGATTGGTGCAGGACTTTGAATGGGGTGAAGAAAGGATGTAAAGTAGGTTATATACTTATATTGAATATTGTTTTTATTAAATTTAATTATTACGTTATATTTATACTAACTAAACTTCAATTACTCATTCTTTGTCATTTTCAGGAAGACCATCAACCATTGGAGATCAACCTTCCTATCTCGTAAGTTCCTGGGATTTAGTGCATGGTTTGGCTATGGTAGGAGGCATGCATAGGTAAAAGTTTGATTCCTTTTGCTTTTGTTTTATGATTATACATATTTTTCTCGTCACTTACTAAATTGAACATTTTTATACAAATAGGGGGAAATGGTGGTTTTGGTCAAAGACAGGCCTACTGCAGACTACTGGTGGATAGTGATTTTGATTGGTGGATTGTATTTTTATATCTTGGAATGTTATTTATATATATTTAGAAGTGTTTTTTTATTTTGTAAAGTAATAGACATTTTGTAAAGTTCGAAATTGTCGTGGCTATTATTTTTTCTGTAAATTCAACAGTGGATGTAAAGAAGGAATGTTGTACGTAGGAAGACTATAAGCAGGCTGTAAAAAAGGGGACATTGGCTTGGTCAAACCTGGGTTTGATCAAGCCTTAACGAGCTCAAGCTTGATTGGGGCTCGCGAGCTCAAGTTTGAGTCAGCTTGCCAGTCGACTCAAGCTCAACTCGAGCTCGGTCGAGCTCGAGTTCGAGTCTCATTTCTAAGGCTTGCCAGGCTCGAGCTCGACCCTATTGTAAAGTAGCCGAGCATGATAAGCCAAAAGCTTGGCTCGACTCGACTCGTTTGCAGTCCTACCTGCGATCTGTTTGGGTTTTGACTTTTCTGCCCAAATTCCAACTTATTTTGGTGGCCAAAATTAAACTTGACACAACCACTTGAACCACCGTCTTTCACTCTAGAAAACCCCTATAATCTCGGAACTTGGTAGCCTCCTGTTCGCTGGTTGTGACTCATGTATTGGGTTAATTTTTTCGGCCAAATTTCAGCTGATTTCGGTGTCCAAAATTCAATTCGACACCAACCTTTGAACCACTAGCCTTCCCTATAAAAAAAACCCTCTAACCTTGGCACTTGATAGCCTCTCGTTCTCCGGTGATAAGATTAGGGATTTGGGTGAACAGTAAAATTAGAAATTTAGACCGGAGACAAATTAAATATCTTATCCTTGTAACATGTGACTGTGATATTTGCAACCTCAACCAAAAAAACTTGGGTTATTTTTCATCCTCAAGGTTTGAAGTATATTGAACTTACTTCCAAAACCATAGGAACAAACAATTTAGTCTAGTCAGGTGAAAATTTTCAACAAAATTTCTTTAATTCCCCCATTGTCTTATTTACATGCTATTAGAAATGAATTAAAAAAAAAAATCCTTTTGGGAATTTCCTTTTATAACAAGTGGGGAGCTCGAAAGAGAGATTGTGTAATATCCCACTTGAGGTACGTATTTAAGATTTGTCGTATTAGCTAAAAGTTTATTGTTTTAACTTAAATTGAGTTTGTATGTTGAGTTGGTTGAATTGTTGCCTTGAAATGGGTTGAGTTTTGGTGAAGTTGGAAATTCAAACTTGGCCGGGCGAAGAAGAAACTTCGCGCGAGGAGGAGAAGTGGCATTCGGTAGGTTCACGCCCAATTTCGCCGAGGCGACGAAAAACATTCTACCCCTAATTAGTAGGAAAAGTGGGGAGTAAAATGAAAGGAAATTTAGTAGAGATTGTGTTTGTATGGGGGTGTAGTTGTAAAGAATCAAAGGATATAGATGGAATTTCCAAGAAAGGACAAGGGCAAAATGGGAAATGAAGCTTTTAATATGAACTAAAAAGAGTAAAGTGTAGAAAAAGCCCTCATTCATCTTCATTCCACCGCCTCTTCCATTGCCCTTATTCTCTCAATTTCTTCACCCAATTTTCCAAGAGTTCTAAGGGTTTTAAGAAGCTTTTTGAGTAGAAATTTCATCTAAAGCTTTCTAAGGTAAGAATTCATGCTTTAGATGTAAGTTTTCTTGTATTTATAGTGAAGTCTTATTTGGTTCTTGCTGCCTTTGTGGTTGTTTTGAGTTGTAGAGAAGAGACAAGCCAACAAAGGAAAGGAGAAGGTGCTAAGGAACCCATCTTTGCACAAGGTAAGTAAATCCAACCAAGTTGAGTTATGACTAAGCTTTGAGTAGAGACTTATTTTGATTATGTATGTACATGGTATATCTACTGAAAATTTAGATGAGATGTGTGCTTAGTCTTAATAGTTGGGATTGATTAAACATGAGAAGTGTTGTTGATATGTGTATTGAGAATGGAGTTTGAGATGAAGTTTGTGAGATGTGGTGTAATCCTTTTTGGGAGTGCTTTTCTTGACAGGGATTATGAGTAATTGAGGGAGTTTTTCCCCATTTTGGATGGCTAGAAAAATGAAGTTTAGTAGTAATTCTCGTAGGGTGTTATTATGCACATGAGATGTTTGAGGAAATGCCTAAGTGAAATCTGCCCTGTCACTGCCGTAACCTTCTAAGTAATTTTTGAGTATCTTACGGTTCGAACTGGGCTCAGACCAAAACAGAGAAGTTGTAGCCCTGTTCCTAAGCTTTGAAACGAGACCAGAACCGTAGTAATCCGGGGTGTATAGCATAAGTTATGGCCGTTTTAGTGTGACTGGTGCAGAATGATTCTGTTGAGGAAATCTTGTAGTTGGCATTTCATTAGTGCATTAGGGAGCATGAGGTAGCTCTATACCTTTGTTTATACACTTGAGAAGTAGCTCGAGAGTTAGTAAAGAATTTGAGTATAAGTTCTTTAAGAGTTAAGAGAATAGAGTAGGTTGTGCGATGGGGAACCCGTGAGTAATGGGTAGAGTATTCCGCATGTACGCCGCATTGAGAGCGGCATGAGTATCAGCTAGAGAAGTGGTGTAGCCCGTGAGAGTGCATGCGGATGAGGGCTATACCCGAGTACCCGAGAGAGAGAGAGATTTTATACTCACATGGCCAAGGGTTCCGAATCCATGCATAACCGAGTCCGATCGGCTATAGTGAATAGAGATCACGTAGAGCGGGAGTGAGTCCCGGCCGTGCCCCCGGTGAGATGGGGTCGTGACATATGAAAGAGTTATGAGAAAAGAGTTTCTAAGAGAAAGAGGAAGAGAAAAAGAAAGACGTACCCAAAGAGAGATTGAACGGGGAGTTGTAAGGAAAGAATAAGAGAGAGAGTTACGGGGATAGTAAGAGTAGAGGATTTACTTACTGAGCATTATTTTAGTGCTCACCCCGTTGTTTTTCCATGTTTTGCAGGACCTAGGTGAGGAACACTGTCGGATGGATGTCGGCGTGCGAGGAGGAGTGGTTCCACTGTCCCTGATGTTTTGATGACTTTTGTATACGTTATATATTTTGTGTAAAAAAAAACGTATATGTTTGTAAAGAGTATGTATATATGTTTAATAAAGAAAAATTTGGGCCCAATTTCTTTATGTTATTTTATATGTATTTCATTATAATCTTTTGAGTAGTAGTGGCTATTACATTTTTCGTATCAGAGCCGAGATTTTGGGATTTGACAGTGTGCCATTCTTCTCGGTACGACGTCCGATAGCCGACGGTGTAAGTTAATTCTTTCCTTACGTTAAGTGTTCTTTTGAATTGATCAAGTATGGTTGTTTTGTAGATGAGGCGCAGTGACAGGAGGAAGGGTAAGGGTGTAATGCATGAGGGAGAATCCTCCAACCCACCAGAATCGACTCCCCCTACCCTTGATGAGACGAGGATTCGTGCCATAGTACAGCAGGTTTTAGCGGAGAGTCAGGGGAGAGTAGTTCAGGAGAGAACCGAGACTCCCAATAGAGTACCGCCTCCAAGACAAGAGTAAGAGGGGCCGGTACCTCAACCAGTACAGACTCGAAGTGATCCGATTCAGGGGCTTGTAAATCAAAACCAGCCGCCAGCATTTAAGGGTACAAGGGACCCGCTAGAGGTAGAGGAATGGTTCAAGTCCGTAGAGCAGAAGACGGCATTGTTTCCCGAATGATCGAGAGAAGATCAGATATGCTAGTTTCTTGTTCAAGGGAGATGCCCGCATATGGTGGGAATTAATGGAGGAGACCCATGATATAACCTCGATGACTTGGGAGGAATTTAGAAGGTTGTTTGAGGCCGAGTACCGAACAGAAGATAGAGTACATGAGAAAGTTCAAGAGTTTATTTACTTGAAGCAGGGGACTAGTACGGTGAAGGAATATTCCGTAAGATTTAACTCCCTTGCTCGTTTTGCACCCGGAATAGTGTATACCCCGGAGTTGAGGAGAGACAAGTTTGTGCAAGGGTTGAGATCGGATATTGCTCGAGATGTAATGACAGGAGTCGAGCCCCCTCATACCTACAATGAAGCTTTAGCACGGGCTTTAAGGGCAGAGATCTATGTGAACAAGTATATTGCAGAGGGATTGGCTTTGACAGTACCTAGTGAGCCATCCACCACCTTACAGAGGGAGAGAGTAGATGTTACAAAGAACAGAGAAGTAAGGGCCAAGAAGAAGTTTCAACCGAGGAAGAATAGGAGAGATCGGCAAGCGGCCCCGAGCCCAGAGAAGGGTTTCCCCTTGTGCTAAGTGTGGGAGGAACCATCCAGGAGAGTGTTTGAGAGATCAGAATGTGTGTTACAAATGCCGACAGCCAGGGCATATGTGGAGAGATTGTAAAGCTCCCCTTCCACCGCCGGTTCCTATCCCTAGAGGTACGAATGCCTGGGGTGTCTTACCTGTGGCACGTGGTGAAGCCGAGGCCGACCATCACCCAGAATCGGTCAGTTATTATTTCATGCTGTTTCTTTATATGCTTTGATTGATTCTGGAGCCACGCATTCTTTTATTTCTCATGGAATGATAGAGAGATTAAGCTTGAAACCTGTTAAAGTGAGTCAGCCCATTAGGATAGAGTTGCCTGATGGAGTTAGTGTGTTGACTCAAGAGATGTTGATAGGAGAGTCTGTAGTGATTCATGGTCGAGTTGGTAGTTGACTTAATAGTTTTCGATATGCCCGATTTTGATGTAATTTTGGGTATGGATTTCCTAGGGAGGAATGGAGTAGAAATTGATTGTCGGAGAAAGAAAGCGAGATTTAATCTCGATAATGGAGATAAGTTTAGTTTCGGAGAGGGCCATCGATTGAGTATGTTGATTAGTAGTGTAAAGGCGAGAAAGATGTTGAGAAAGGGGTGTTCTGGATACATTGCTCATGTAGTACAAAGTGGTGATGTTCCACGATCACGAGGGTACCGATAGTTCGAGAATTTCTGGATGTGTTTCCGGAAGATTTACCGGGTTTGCCGCCGGAAAGAGAGGTTGAGTTTAGTATTGAACTTGCACCAGGAACAGCACCTATATCTAAAGCCCCTTATCGAATGGCCCCTGACAGAGCTTCAAGAGTTAAAGAAGCAACTCCAGGGAACTTCTAGATAAAGGTTTTATCCGACCGAGTCATTCTCCTGGGGAGCCCCAATTTTGTTTGTCAAGAAGAAAGATGGATCACTACGGATGTGTATTGATTACAGAGAATTGAATAAGGTGACAAGTGAAGAATAAGTACCCGCTACCTCGAATAGATGACTTGTTTGATCGTTAAAGGGAGCAGCAGTGTTCTCCAAGATTGATTTGAGGTCAGGGTACCATCAAGTAAGAGTGGCTGAGCAAGATGTGGCTAAGACTGCTTTTCGTACAAGGTATGGGCATTATGAGTTTGTAGTAATGCCGTTTGGTTTGACTAATGCCCCAGCCGTTTTTATGGACTTGATGAACCTGGTATTTCATGATTGTTTGGATCAATTTATAGTGGTTTTTATAGATGATATCCCTGGTTTATTCTAAGTCGAGAGAAGAGCATGAAGAACATTTGAGAATAGTGCTGCAACGGTTGAGAGAAAGTCAGTTGTATGCTAAATTTTCGAAGTGTGAGTTTTGGCTCGATCAAGTGATATTTCGGGCCATAGTTTGTCGAAGGAAGGGATTTCGGTGGATCCGAGCAAGATAAAAGCAATCCTTGAATGGCGAGAGGCCGAAGACGATAAAAGAGGTTCAAGTTTCTTAGGCCTGGCGGTTACTACTGAGCGATTTGTTGAAGGGTTCGCCCATTAAGGCTAAACCATTGCAGCTCTTACCAAACGAAGACTCTTTTTATATGGTCGAAGCTTGTGAGGATGTTTTCAAGAGCTAAAGAAGAGGTTAACAACAGCTCCAGTGTTAGTATTGCCTCAAGAGGGTGTAGATTACGATATTTATACAGATGCCTCTTTGCAAGGACTTGGTGCCCGTGTTGATGCGATTAGGTAGGGTAATAGCGTATGCCTCTCGGCAATTGAAAGAGTATGAGACGAGATACCCTACGCATGACCTAGAGTTAGCGTGGGTCTTCGCTTTAAAGATTTGGAGGCATTATCTTTATGGTGCCAAGAGTAATATCTACACCGACCACAAGAGTTTAAAGTACTTCTTTACTCAAAAGGAGTTGAATATGAGACAGAGAGGATGGTTAGAGCTGGTTAAAGATTATGAGTGTGAGATTAAGTATCAACCAGGGAAAGCCAACGTAGTAGCCGATGCCTTGAGCAGGGGAAAGCTTACTTGTCCCGCTTACAGCAGAAAGAGTTGATAGAAGAGTTGTGTAAGGAACGGATTGAAGTGATACCAGGGAAGGATTGCCAGACTAGAGGTTCAGTCCAATTTACTGGAAGAAGTCAGAGTTAAGCAAGTGGCTGATGAGTGGTGTCAGAGAATAGTTCAACAAGTGCATGAGGGCAAGGTAACGGAGTTCCACTTGCAGGTTGGTGTTCTCTATTTCAGGAATCGGTTATGTATTCCTCAGAATGATGAGTTGAAGAAGAGAATACTTACGGAGGCTCATGACACACCATACACTGCTCATCCTGGAGCAACCAAGATGTATCAAGATGTGAAGAAGGGTTCTTGGTGGCCGTGCATGAAGAAGGATATTGCGAGTTTGTAGCCAAGTGTTTGACTTGTCAACAGTTAAAGCAGAACACCAAAGGCCATCGTGGTTGCTTCATCCACTTAGTATTCCAGAGTGGAAATGGGAGAGTATTTCGATGGATTTTATGACAGGTCTCCCGAGAGTTCAGAAAGGGTATAATGCCATTTGGGTGATTGTGGACAGGTTAACGAAGGCCGCCCATTTCCTTCCAGTAAAGGAAAATACCACCTCAGATCAGTTGGCTCAAATCTACGTGAAAGAGATAGTTAGATTGCACGGTGTGCCCAAGACAATAGTGTCAGACAGAGATTCGAGATTTGTTTCAGCTTTCTGGACTAGTTTGCAGAGAAATTTGGGTACCCGTTTGGCATTTAGTACACCTATCATCCTCGATGATGGTCAAACAGAGAGAACGAATCAAGTGCTTGAGGATATGTTTAGAGCTTGCTGTATGGATTACAGAATGTCATGGCATGAAATGTTACCTTTAGTGGAGTTCGCCTACAACAATGCTTATCACTACAATAAAGATGGCGCCTTACGAGGCTTTGTATGGTAGACGATGTAGGTCTCCACTACATTGGGACGAGATTGGCGAAAGGAGTGGGTTGAGTACAGCTCTTGGGCCAGAAATGACACAGAAAATGATAGAAGATGTAAGATTAATCAGGAATAGAATGAAACAAGCTCAAGATAGACAGAAGAGTTATGCCGACTTAAAGAAAAGAAAAGTGGAGTTCCAAGTGGGTGATAAGGTATTTTTGAAAGTTTCCCTTATAAACGGGTAATGCGCTTCGGGAACAAAGGGAAGTTAACACCAAGGTATATTGGTCCATTTGAAGTATTGCAACGAATTGGGAAAGTTGCCTACAGTTAGCACTACCACCTCATATGGACAAGGTGCATGATGTCTTCCATGTCTCAATGCTGCGAAAGTATGTAAGTGATCCCTCCCACATCTTGAGTATAGAAGAAGTTAAACTTGTAGAGAACCTTGTGTATGAGGAGCGCCTGTATGATTTTTAGATCGGAAGATTAAAGAGCTCCGGAACAAGAGTATTCCGTTAGTGAAGGTTCTTTGGAGGAATCACAAGGTAGAGGAAGCAACATGGGAGACGGAACAAGACATGCAGAGAGGTACCGGAGCTATTCGTGTGAATTTGGGGACAAAATTCTTTTAAGGGGGAGAATTGTAATATCCCACTTGAGGTACGTATTTAAGATTTGTCGTATTAGCTAAAAGTTTATTGTTTTAACTTAAATTGAGTTTGTATGTTGAGTTGGTTGAATTGTTGCCTTGAAATGGGTTGAGTTTTGGTGAAGTTGGAAATTCAAACTTGCCGGGCGAAGAAGAAACTTCGCCGCGGCGAGGAGGAGAAGTGGCATTCTGGTAGGTTCTGCCCAATTTCGCCGAGGCGACGAAAAACATTCTACCCCTAATTAGTAGGAAAAGTGGGGAGTAAAATGAAAGGAAATTTAGTAGAGATTGTGTTTGTATGGGGGTGTAGTTGTAAAGAATCAAAGGATATAGATGGAATTTCCAAGAAAGGACAAGGGCAAAATGGGAAATGAAGCTTTTAATATGAACTAAAAAGAGTAAAGTGTAGAAAAAGCCCTCATTCATCTTCATTCCACCGCCTCTTCCATTGCCCTTATTCTCTCAATTTCTTCACCCAATTTTCCAAGAGTTCTAAGGGTTTTAAGAAGCTTTTTGAGTAGAAATTTCATCTAAAGCTTTCTAAGGTAAGAATTCATGCTTTAGATGTAAGTTTTCTTGTATTTATAGTGAAGTCTTATTTGGTTCTTGCTGCCTTTGTGGTTGTTTTGAGTTGTAGAGAAGAGACAAGCCAACAAAGGAAAGGAGAAGGTGCTAAGGAACCCATCTTTGCACAAGGTAAGTAAATCCAACCAAGTTGAGTTATGACTAAGCTTTGAGTAGAGACTTATTTTGATTATGTATGTACATGGTATATCTACTGAAAATTTAGATGAGATGTGTGCTTAGTCTTAATAGTTGGGATTGATTAAACATGAGAAGTGTTGTTGATATGTGTATTGAGAATGGAGTTTGAGATGAAGTTTGTGAGATGTGGTGTAATCCTTTTTGGGAGTGCTTTTCTTGACAGGGATTATGAGTAATTGAGGGAGTTTTTCCCCATTTTGGATGGCTAGAAAAATGAAGTGTAGTAGTAATTCTCGTAGGGTGTTATTATGCACATGAGATGTTTGAGGAAATGCCTAAGTGAAATCTGCCCTGTCACTGCCGTAACCTTCTAAGTAATTTTTGAGTATCTTACGGTTCGAACTGGGCTGAGACAAAAACAGAGAAGTTGTAGCCCTGTTTCTAAGCTTTGAAACGAGACCAGAACCGTAGTAATCCGGGGTGTATAGCATAAGTTATGGCCGTTTTAGTGTGACTGGTGCAGAATGATTCTGTTGAGGAAATCTTGTAGTTGACATTTCATTAGTGCATTAGGGAGCATGAGGTAGCTCTATACCTTTGTTTATACACTTGAGAAGTAGCTCGAGAGTTAGTAAAGAATTTGAGTATAAGTTCTTTAGGAGTTAAGAGAATAGAGTAGGTTGTGCGATGGGGAACCCGTGAGTAATGGGTAGAGTATTCCCGCATGTACGCCGCATTGAGAGAGCGGCATGAGTATCAGCTAGAGAAGTGGTGTAGCCCGTGAGAGTGCATGCGGATGAGGGCTATACCCAGTACCCGAGAGAGAGAGATTTTATACTCACATGGCCAAGGGTTCCGAATCCATGCATAACCGAGTCCGATCGGCTATAGTGAATAGAGTTCACGTAGCGGGAGTGAGTCCGGCCGTGCCCCGGTGAGATGGGGTCGTGACATATGAAAGAGTTATGAGAAAAGAGTTTCTAAGAGAAAGAGGAAGAGAAAAAGAAAGACGTACCCAAAGAGAGATTGAACGGGGAGTTGTAAGGAAAGAATAAGAGAGAGAGTTACGGGGATAGTATGAGTAGAGGATTTACTTACTGAGCATTATTTTAGTGCTCACCCCGTTGTTTTTCCATGTTTTGCAGGACCTAGGTGAGGAACACTGTCGGATGGATGTCGGCGTGCGAGGAGGAGTGGTTCCACTGTCCCTGATGTTTTGATGACTTTTGTATACGTTATATATTTTGTGTAAAAAAAAACGTATATGTTTGTAAAGAGTATGTATATATGTTTAATAAAGAAAAATTTGGGCCCAATTTCTTTATGTTATTTTATATGTATTTCATTATAATCTTTTGAGTAGTAGTGGCTATTACAGATTGTGTATAGAGAAACATATATATATTCGTGCTCTTATATTAGAATAGTTTCTTTAGAATTGATTATGGCTTAGAGGTTGAGTTTGCTTGTGAGAATGTTACTATGTAGGGATGGCAAATTATGGGTTATGGGGCAACCCAACCTACTCCATTTCTTGTATCTAATATTGGGCTGGGTTGGGTAATTTATATTTGGGTTGTGGGTTTATCCACTCTGATCTGCTTTGAATGAATTCATTGTATTACTATTATCATGTTTAATATTATCACTACGGGTGTTCAAAAGAACCTATTGGAATCGGAACCAGCAAGTACCCAGGGTTTAGTTCCGATTCCTACCCAGAACCGACAGTCAATAGGTAGGTTCAGGTTCCAAATTTTTGGAACTGTTACTGTATAGTTCTAGTTCTGGTTCCTATAGTTAGGAACCAAAACCAGGAACCAGGAACCGAGACTAATATAAAATAAAATTAAAGATTAATGGGGTTAATAAAATTTTTTATAGAAAAAGTAATGTGAATACATTTATATTTATATTTCATAACATTTAAAGTAAGTTGGTTTGACTTTTGAGAATCTACCTTTACAAAGTAATGGAGTTTGTAATTTTAAATTCATAATTTGTAATTTTATTTTAGTTAATAAGTGCTAGGTGGGGGGTATTTGTAAATTTTTAAGGGTTTTTTTCCATTTTAAAAACTTTTGGGGGGTCATTGTAATTTTATAGGGTAACCAGAACCAGAACCGTTGTTACAAGTTTTGGTTCTGGGTACTTAGGAACCGGAACTGTTTGTTCCGATGCTGGTTCCAAATTTCAAGGACCTGTCGGTTCCGGTTCCTTCAAAAAATGCAACGTACCCGGAACCGAACACCCCTAATTATCACCATAATATATTTTTAAATAATTATTTCTGCATATAATTATCATTAATATTATTATAAATAATTGAATTTTTTCTATTGTTTATCAAATTTATTTTAGAATAATTGTTTTGTGACATAATTAAAAAATAAATTTATGACATAATTAAATCTATCGCTTTAGTGATTGTCTTTTTTAAAAAAAATAAAAAAAAAAATTATATTTAATAAATCTCTTTTAAAAAGTCATGTGAGAACTATTTTAATAACATTATCTCAATTACGTTTCTATATAATCATTAAACAGAGCATTATCAAATATTATACCATTTATATATTCATCCGATGAAGTCATACTAATTACTAAGACTTTGTGTGATTTTACCATTTATAAGTCAAATCTAATTAAACTTAGAGTTTTGATTGTTCATTTTTCTTTTTCAAATTGTCAATTAATTCTAGAAAAAAGATTTCTTGACTTGAATCTAAAATCTGCAAACTTTTTATAAACAAATGAACTTAATTACCTGAAATACCTCTAATCATAATAAAATTAAAACTTAAATAAAAATGTTAAAAAGTGTCCTATAATTTATTTTATGTATAACACTTTTTAATTAAATTTCCTTAATTAATTAATTAAGTTCCCAATTGCCAGAATCCAGTGTTAGCTATTAGATTCCGATTGTTGGAAATTTTAGGTAATAATATTGGTATCAAAATGATCCACTCTTAATGCTCATATATCTCTACAATTTCTTTTAGCAATATATAGCGGAGAAAATTCAAGTGGAAGCACTTTCTCAATTAGATCCCAACCAAAGACAATCTTTTTTAGTTTAAAATTATATAAAATAGAAATATTATTTAGAGATGTTTGTTTATATTTATGGTGAAAAATTAAACACTACATCATCCAACACATTTCTAGAACGTTTAGTTCTATTTTGCGATCGTAACTTACTTGACTATAACTTTTGCATAATCCAAGCAGCCATAACTTACCAAATCCATGGTTTATTGCTCAAAGACATGTATATATCATCTATTGAATTGTATAATGTTTTGGATGTTATTGTTTATGTATCTCTAAATGCTATTATATGTGTATCAAAATTTATGGATTACTTCTAAAAAAAAGGTGTTCTAAAATGAGAGCGCCCTCACACAAATCTCCTGCTCATCTAGCAAATAAATGAATTTTCCTTTTTACCTTCAAAAGTATTATGAAGAACTTAACATAAAATTTGATAATACGATTTTAGTTGATAACAGTCATGCCATATTACAGCACATGTAAAACCTATCAAAAAAATTATTTTATCACAAAATTTGCATAGAAACACAGGCCAATAGTAGGTATCAATTCATATTTCACTGGTACATAGGTTGATTGTACTGGATGGACAAGGTTTGACACTTGAAAAGCACACAAACTGAACTGCTATCCCTTTGGAGAAGAGGAATGTCTATGATATGACCATTTCTTTGCTATGCGGTCTGATAACCTCCATTTTTCCCTCTTAGACGTGTGTGGATCAAGCTTGGAAAGATTATTAACAAACATGATTGCTTCATCTCGACGATTGAGTTTACAATAACCATTTACAATGGAGTTGTATGTGTTCTGGTTTGGTTTACATCCTTGCTTGATCATGTATCCAACCACATCAATAGCCTCCACAAACAATGAATCAGCTGCATAACTTGAAACAAAGGTATTGTAGGTGATTACATCTGTAACAAGGCCAGAATCTCTCATTTCCGAAAATATCCTTAAAGCCTCTTTCATCCGACCATTTCCACAATAGGCATAAATGACAGTATTATATGATATTATATCAGGTTTCAATCCTTTGTTGAAAGTTTCCTTTAAAATCTCTTTGGACTTCTCAAAATTTTCAGAACGTCTATACATATACATCAACCTATTGTTGTTTGTCAACCTAGGAGTTAACCCACTTTCATTCATGAAGTTCAAGATCTCATTTGTCTTGGTACCCATCTGCCTCCTGCCATAAATCGAAATCATGGCATTTAGAGTGGATCTGTCAGGGGAAAATCCTTTTTTCTTCAACCCTAAGAAGGCACGCTCTGTTTCTATAAGGAGGTCACTTTTACTATTAACCAAAACAAGGGTCTTCAAGAGCACAGCATGAGGTTCAATCAGACCAGAGAATATATCTTCTGCAAGAGTAAGCATCCGCTCAATCTCCTTGCCATTGGCATAAGCATGAAGCAAAGAACAGTATGTTCCCTCATCACCATCCTTCATTTCAGAAAGTATTTTCTCAGACTGTTCCCACATCCCTCCCCAAGCCAATGCTGCCAAAACAGTATTGTAGTGCAAAAATCCGGTGTAACCTCAGCTTCCAGTATTCTCTTATAAACAGCCATGGCTTGGTCAAAAGAACCACGGCCACTGAATACACTAATTAGGGTGTTGAAAGTGTCCCTCTCAGTAATGAACCCTGTCCTCTTCATCTCCTTGAACACACCTGACACTTCCAAGTCCATCCCATTCTGCCCAAATACTGCCAGAAATGTGTTCCAAGTAACAATGTCCGGCTTACAATTTCATGTCTTGATCTCATCAAAATCCTTCATCATGTCCACAAACTTTCCCCTGTTTCCATGCATCTTAATCAAAGCATTAAAAGTACAAATATCTGGCTTGCACCCTGCACTTCTCATCTCCTCAAAAACCTTCATTGCGGACTCATCCTTCCTAGCTTTCTCAAACCCCGATAAGAGGGTGGTGTAAGTAAAAACATCAGGCTTAATCCCTATTTCCACCATCTGGTTTTTAAGCTCCATCGCCTCTTCCAACAAACCAACTCTGACATAAGCTGATATCAATGAAGTGTAAATCACAATACTACGTGAACAACCATTAACCTCCA
>CM047900.1:6739705-6754805 GCA_026229545.1 Pistacia atlantica
GATCACTTGGGAAGTAAAAGTAATATCCTAAACTATCTTTAGGATATCCAATGAACGACCCTTCTCGGATTTAACATCCAGCTTATCAAAGATTTAACCAATTTAACATAAGTGGGCTTCCCCAAATCTTCATATAATTCAGACTTGAACGTTTTCCATACCATATCTCATACAGTGTTTTTGGACAGTTTTAGACGAGACCCTATTAAGGATGTGCACAGCGGTCTGGAGAGCGTACCCCCATAGAGCCATTAGTAAGTCTGTAAAACTCACCATCGATCGTACCATATCCAATAAGGTACGATTTCTCCTTTCAGACACTCCATTGAGCTAGGGTGTATAAGGAGGAGTCAACTGTGAGATGATCCCATTTTCTTCAAAAACTCTTGAAACTTTGTACTCAAGTATTCACCCCCACGATCTGATCGTAGTATTTTAATATTTTTTCCAGTTTGATTTTCTACTTCATTCTTGAATTCTCTGAATTTTTCAAAGGATTCAGATTTGTATTTCATTAAATACAAATACCCATATCGTGACATATCATCTGTAAAAGTAATGAAGTATTCAAATCCTCCCCTAGCTAAAGTACTAAATGGTCCACATACATCTGTATGTATGAGTTCTAATAGTTATTTAGCTCGCTCTCCTTTACTCTTAAAGGGAGATTTGGTCATCTTTCCTTGGAGACATGATTCATAGGTTGGATAGGGTTCAGAACCCAATGAGTTTTGGATCCCACTTTCTCTAAGCTGTACTAATCTTCTCTCTCCTATATGATCCAATCTATGATGCCATAGAATTTTAGGATTTGATTCAGATCGAGTTCTTTTATTAGAAATGGTATTGATTGAAGCATAGTCATTCAATTCTAAGACATACAAAGCATTTGTATTCACAGCTTTACCAACTAAAACATTTCCAAAATGTATTGGACATTCATTTCCATTAAACAGTACATAATAACCTGCTTTACATAAAGCAGAAATAGAAATGATGTTTCTAGTGGCTTTTTCAAAGTACAATACTTTAAACAAATTCAAAACATGTCCTAAAGGTAGTCTCAGTGGGCAAGTCCCCATGGTCTCAGCTGCAACTCATGCCCCATTTTCCATCCTCAAAATGATCTTGCTCTTTGTCACCTCAGAACTATTCTGAAGTACTTGCAAAGACATACAAACATGAGATATTGCTGATCTAATATCCAGGAATGACTATCTAATTAACACTTAATTCATATTCAATCATAAGACATTGGTTCATACCTGCTTTTCCTTTGCCTTTCTTCAGACTGTTCAAGTATTGAGGACAGTTCCTCTTCCAGTGTCCATCTTCTCCACAGTGGAAACATTTTTCCTTTGCATTGGCCTTCTCTGCCTTTGCCACTGGCTTCTTGAAGCTCTTATTCTTGGGTCCAACTTTTGGACCTTTGTTTGGTAGCACTTTGGCCCTTTTATTGGCCCTACTAGTGGAGGCGACAAAGACATCCTCATGTCCTTTCCCTTTCACACTCTGCCTATGAAATTCTTTAAGCTCATTTAGCAATTCAGAGAGGTTTCTCTTAATCCTATTGAGATTGTAGTTAGTTATAAACGGTTTATAACTTGGAGGAAGGGATTGTAGAATCAAATTCACTTTGAGGCGGTCTGGCATGACCACCCCATATCCATCCAGTCAATCTAATGCATTGATTATTTTAAGAATATGATCAGCTGGAGGTACCCTGTAATATCCCACTTGACGTGCGTACTTAAGATTGTCTGTATCACTTAAAGGATTTACTGTTTCAACTTCAATTGAGTTTGTTTGTTGTCATGGTTGGTTGGTGAGTCTTTAATTTAAAATGGTATGTTGTATTGGTTAAGTGTTTGCCTTGGTTTGGTTGAAATTTGGTGAAGTTTGGAAATTCGAGCTTCGCCGGGGTGAAGAAGAAGCTTCGCCGTGGTGATGAGGAGCTGCACCCACGGGTAGGCTCTGCCGTGTTTCACCAGGGCGACGGATTGTTCTTTCGCCGCGGCGAAGGGCCTAACAAAAAGTTTCTTGAGTTTTCTAGAGAATTCTTCTTTTGGGGCACAATGACCTTTTTACCCCTAATTAGCAGGAAAAGTGGGGAGTAAAATGTAAGGAAATTTAGTAGAGATTGTGTTTGGATGGGGGTGTATTTGTACAGAATCAAAGGATATAGATGGAATTTCCAAGGAAGGGCAAGGGCAAAATGGGAAATGATGCTTATAATATGAGCTAAAAAGGGTTAAGTGTAGAGAGACCCTTTATTCCATCCATTTCCACCGCCTCTTCCATTGCCTAATTTCTCTCAATTTCTTCATCCAATCTTCCAAGATTTCTAAGGGGTTTAAGAGAGCTTTTGAGTAATTTTGATTAGAGATTTCATCTAAAGCATCCTAAGGTAAGGATTCTTGCTTTAGATGTGAGTTTGCTTATAGTTATGTTGAAGTCTTATTTGGTGGTTATTGTTCTTGTTGTTGTTTTGAGTTGTAGAGAGAAGATAGGACAACAAAGGAAAGGAAAAGTGCTAAAGAAGTCACTTTTTCACAAGGTAAGTAAATCTAACCAACTTGAGTTTTGAATAAGCTTTTGAGTAGACATTTAGAGATTGAGTAGAGATGTATGCTTGTATAAGTAATTGAGTTGAGATGAATATGTGTTTTGTGGTTGTTGAATACACTTATTATGAGAAGTGTTTTTGATGTGTGATGAGAGATGGAAATTGAGTTGAAGTTGGAGGAGTTTGTATAAATCTTTTTGGGAGTGTTTTCCTTGGCAGGAATTATGACTATATGAGGGAGTTTTTCTCCCATTTTGGATGATTAAAGAGAAGAGTAGAGTTATTGATAATTAGAGTTTTTGGTATGCACAAAAGTTGTTTGATGAAATGCCTAAGTGGAATCTGCCCTGTCACAGTCTTGACTTTCTGAGTAATTTTTGGGCATTTTACGGATTGAACTGGGTTTAGACCAAAACATAAAAGTTGTATCCCTGTCTCTAAGCTTTACAAAGAGACTAAAATTGTAGCAATACGAGGTGTATAACGCAAGTTATGCCCTTTTTAGTTTGACCTGTGCAGAATGACTGTGTTGATGCAATCTTGTATTTGGCATTTCATTAGTGCATTAGTGAGCATGAGCTATCCATACACATTTGTTTATACACTTAAGAAGTAGCTTGAGACATAGTAGAGAATTTGAGTATAAGCTACTTTAAGAGCTAAGAGAAAGAGAATAGAGTAGGTTGTGTGATGGGGAACCCGTGAGTAATGGGTAGAGTATTCCCGCATGTACGCCGCATTGAGAGAGCGACATGAGCATGAGATAGAGAAGTGGTGTAGCCCGTGAGAGTGCATGCGGATGAGGGCTATACCCGAGTACCCGAGAGAGAGATTATACACTCACATGGCCAAGGGTTCCGAATCCATGCATAACCGAGTCCGATCGGCTAGAACGAGTAGAGGTCACGTAAAGCGGGAGCGAGTGCCGGCAGTGCCCCCGATAAGATGGGGCCGCGACTTACTAAAGAGAGTTAATAGAAAAGAGTTCTAAGAAAGAGAAAGAGAAAGAGAAGTACCAAAGAAAAATTGAACGAGAAATTGTAAGGAAAGAATTAGAGAGAGAGAGAGGGTTACGGGGATAGATGAGTAGAGGATTTACTTACTGAGCATTGTTTTAGTGCTGACCTCGTTATTTCCTATGTTTGCAGGATCCAGGTGAGGACGCGGTCGGATGGACATCGACACGCGAGGGGAAGTGGTTACATTGTCCACCATGTTTTTGATGACTTTTGTACATATTATAATTTTGTGTAAAAATATATATGGTTGTAAAGCACGTATACATATGTTTAATAAAAAGAAACTTTTGGGACCCAATTTTCTTATGCTATTTTATATGTATTTTCTTATATAATTCATATGAATATGTGAGTAGAAAGTGGCTGTTACATACCCCTTCCCTCAACTTCATGCTAAAGAGGGATGCACACAATTCATACTCAACCACTCTTGGATTCTCGCTATACAACTCTTGTAGAGCTATAGGATATCATAAGCATTTGAAACCTCTTCATGCTTATTTTGAAGTTCTCTATTCATGGAGGCTAGCATGTAATTTTTAGCCCTCCTGCTATCCTCTCTCCACTTTTCAAGAGCATCAAGCTCAGCTTGTGGAGCATCCGGTCCAATATCAAGTGGAAGAGGTGCTTCCAGGACATAGGCAATTCTTTCAAAATCTAGAACAATTCTAAGATTTCTTAGCCAATCTTTTACGTTGGGTCTAGTTAACATGTTATTGTCCATTATCCTTAGGAGAACATTGTTGGCCATTTTTCGATTATTTATCACAAAGATGAAACTGCAAAGAAAAGTAATTTTATTAGCGTCTTGTAATCTTTTAAACCTTTTAATGCATAATCAAATTAGCTCCCACTATTTTATTCGAGTCTTACACTCCCTTAAATAGGATCCGGAAATTTTCGTTGGATTAAATTTCTTAGTGGGGAATCAATTTCTTATCAAATTCAATTAACCTCACATAATAGAATTCTTGGTTAATTAAGTCTAATAAGTAGGAAACTCTTTTCCTTTTATATCACTATATAAGGTTTGATTCATATTCCTTGTCCTAGCTTCGGATACCTCACATAATAGAATTCTTGGTACCCTAGGCTAGTTAAATCCGAACCATTGTGCTTTCTTAGGATGACATTTTTCATCATGTCCTCACATAATAGAAATCTTGGTCAAGGTGAAAATATCCATCCAAGAACAAGATCAACTTAATTCTATGATATAAAGATTATATCCCTCACATAATAGAAATCTTGGGATATTAAAATTTATATCAAAGAATTTAGTTATCCCATAATGGGAGACTTGGATTTAATAATTTTAAATTGGGGAGATTTAGGTTTAACCTTTAGTTAATTCATTTTTAGCATGCCATGTTTAATTAACGATTCATACATATCACATATATTATTTAACTATTATCATCATTTCAATACTTTTCACAAAAGTCATGCATGACATAGATAAATGGGTTATATTACTCCAAGAGTAATCATTCTATGACACAAGTTACTTTTAACTAAAGTAATACTTTTTATGAAACATTTGTCTTCTCAAAGACAATCATGTCATCTTGCATCATCAATTTTTGAAACCATTCAAACAACCAAATTATTACATTTAAAAAATATAATAATTTATGCCATACAATGATGCATTATAAGATAATTTAATCAAATTAAACATCCTACATTAAAATTACCACCATCATACATACATAATATCACATTCATCATATGAATTAATAATCCATAACTTTATGCTAACATCAAATTCCACCACTAAACACTTGCAACATTTGCATACACTTCATGAAAAATATATATACTTTAATCAAATTAAAGATAACACATTTAGCATGTCAAAGCATAAACCATTTAATCAAAGTAATGGAAATGAACATGCATGAACATTTTTCTAAATGAATCATCATGCAACATTTCCTAAAACATCATTCATCAATACATGAATGAAATGGCATATCTTATGGCAAAACTAGTCATGGCCGAAAATGACATATATACATGCATGTAGTTCTCAACACATCTCATGCAACAACCATCATCCAAACATGCTATAACCATCATCCAAACATGCTTTAACCATCATCCAAACATATTAGAGCAAGAAGAAAAATCTGTTTTCCCAAAACAAAGAGATGGCCGAGAATCACACATGCATCAAACATGCTTATTACATCAAACAACTCATCCATTACAAAGGCATGCTCATTATAACCATTATCATCATTCAAAACATATGAGAATGAGAAGAAAAATGAACATCTACCTCTGAATCTATGTTTGGCCGAGACATGCATGTAAAGATCTACTATGAAAAAATCATTTTTGAACCATATAACTAACATGCAAACTCAACCAAGTTTGATGAACATACGAACACATGGAAAATGTCATTTTAGCTTATAAATTTGACATGCAAGGAGCTTTCAGCTCTGATACCATTTGTAAGAACAGCATGCATGCATGAAGAGTGGTGGAAATGGAGAAGAAAGCATAAAAGGATGGATTCAAAAACCGTTTTTCATACAAAGCATGGAAATGAAATTATACCTACTCCTTTGCTTTGGATTGATGAAGATTAGCTTCAAAAAGGATGAAACCTCCACACTTTAACACCACCTTGAGAGATTAGAGAGTGGCCGTGGGTTTGAGAGAGAGTTTCTTGTTTGTGTTTTGTGAACAAGTCAAGAATGAACAAAAATGCAACCTTTTGCACTTATATATACTTGGGCAATTTTGTAATTATTTATTTTTCACTTCCAAGCCCAATAAAATCTTATTTTATAAAGGGACCCCACGAATTTAATATGCTACCCTTTGAATGTTAGTAAACGGTCCCGTATACGCAGCGGAAACAAAACAAAATTAATGTAGAAATCGTTTACATGAGCCAAGATCAAGGGTATAATTTTACAATTTTATCAAAGCAAGAATCTGCATAAATTAATAATCTGTGTTTAGAAACCATACGCACGTTTGGAGGCTCCACCACGATTGTCTTTGAACGTTTTGCTACCGATCCAAGTGTAGGATCGAACCTATGTAGTCCATGAAGACAATCTTAAAAGAACCAAAGAGGGATTTCCTAGATCCTCTTTGGCTTCAAGATTCAGAAGAAGAGAAATCAATTGAAATTGATTTAGGCTAAACCAATTTTCTGTCGTGAGAGTGTATTCCAAAAGGGGGTTGCTGTGTGTTTTATTTTTCAAAGGAAAAATCCTCCTTATAAAAATCACACACTTTTCCTTTTTATATTAAAAACAATTTGCCCTAATCCCATACGGAATAGGCTTGGGCTCCAACCCAAATGCCCCATGTTGCCAAACACTCCCAATTTGATTTATTTTATTTTCCATCATTATCTCAATTAAAATCAATTAATATATATTTAAATATATATTAACATTTAACAATAATGATAATATATTTAAATATGTGCGAACACACATTTAAACGTAATTTCACTTATTTAATTTTTCTAACAAATTAAATAAAGGCTACGACCTCAGCAAATTTAATTGTACTATGAAATTACCAAAATATCTTTTCGCCTTAAAAGACGAAAACGCCCTTCTTTCTTCTTGCATCTTAAATTGTCTTCTATGTGTGTGACCCATAGGCTCCTCATCATATTGGCAGTGTATAGTATCGTGATTAACACCAATTAATCGTATCACTAATACACAGACCAAGATTGGCCCCTAGCAAGGCATCATGGCCACCCGATAGATTCGAATTCAACAAAGTAGCTACCTGTCAACAATATGGTTACCGTGCAATTCGATCCTTTCATCATACGTTATCTCTACGAGACGAAGGCATAGAAATAGTGTCAACCTTCGGTTACTCTCGATATTATTTATTCAGTTTCTGGACCAATGACCCGTATTATAAACTGGATAGAGCAACAACTCAATCCCACTGTGGCCACAGTTTTTAGTGTCATTGCCATATACTGAATTGTGCCGTGAGATAACTTTCTCCCATACCCAGTGATCGGTCAGTCTGAATCCTCTGTCAATCCACCATAGTCTTGATACACTCTTTGATGCAGCCAATCACCACCGTATTGACAGCTCTGAAAAGAACTGCGTTAGGCTAAAATAGAGTTTAGCTTCCTACTTTCTTGACCATGGAATTATATTCAGGCATCCTTGTCCCCATATACACCAGCAAAATGGAAGAGTTGAGAGAAAACACAGGAAAATAGTTGAAAAAGGGTTAACTTTACTTGCTCAAGCTAGCATGCCCCTGAAATTTTGGTGGTTTGCTTTCCAAACTGCTGTTTGTCTAACCAATAGATTGCCTACACCTATTTTGTCTAATCTATCTCTTTTTCAAGTCTTGTTCAATAAAACTCCAGATTACTCAATCATTAGGTTGTTTGGTTATACTGTTTATCCTTTCACTCAACTATACAATTCACATAAATTTGATTTTCACATTACTAGATGTACCTTTTTTGGATATAGTCTTAATCACAAGGGATATAAATGCCTAGGCCCTAGGTCGAATGTACATCTGTTACAATGCAAAATTTGATGAGTCCAGTTTTCCTTTTGCCTTTGAGTCATCTATTTCATCTTCTTTAATGCATTCTAAGAATAGCTCATTTTCTTCCATACCATCCAGTTTTAATCCATCAAACTCAGAGACTCCCTCTTCCACTGTCCCACCTGACAATATTTCTCATCATTTATTCCCTAACTTTACTTCTTTAAATTCTACTACTTATTCGTCACCAAAGGTGTCAATTCCTTCCACGTCTACTCATTTGACTCCAAATGATCAGTAGGTCTCAATACTATCACAATCTTCTGACCCCACAAACCACATTAGTGTATCCTCTAGCATAGCAGGTCCAACCATTGCATCTCCTCTTTTACCATATTAGAGTAATAAGTCCTCTCATTCTTCAGAATAGGTCAATCGGTTTCATAGTCTAGCAGATCCTCACTGACCAAATCAGAATATTGAGTTTTCCTCTCTCGCACATCAGGTCAGTGAATCTTCATCTTGTCATTTTCAATCTTCTCCTACTACCTCGAAGTCACATGACTCTATTCATCTTGTAGTTGACCTACCTTTTGATCCACCTTTAAACACCAAACCATTAAACACTCATCCAATGATTACTAGATCAAAAGCTCACTTACATAACTCTCTATTAGTTTCTTCTACCCCTGTAGCTTCATGTTCACTTCTTGACACTAACGAACCAGCTAATGTATATGAAGCACTCTCCCATCCATCCTAGAAGGCTGCCATGGAAAGTGCATTCAATGCACTACTTGCTAATAATACATGGGAACTTGTTCCAGCATAAGCTAATATGAATGTGGTAGGATGTAAATGGGTTTTTATAATCAAACACAATTAAGATGATTCCATTCAAAGGTTTAAGCCCGGTTAGTTGCAAAAGGCTTCCAGCGAACTCTAGGGAGTTAATTACCTTGAAACTTTTAGTCCAGTTGTCAAATCCTCCACCATTAGAGTTTTCCTCAGTCTAGCCATCACTTATGGGTGGGACATCCAACAAGTGGATGTCAACAATGCATTTTTTAATGGAGAACTTAGTAAGACATTGTATATGACTTAGCTTACAGGATTTGTTGATGCCAACAAGCCTCTTCATGTCTACAAATTGATCAAGGCCTTGTATGGTCTTAAACAGGCTCCACGTGCCTGGTTTGAGAAGCTGAAGACTGCATTTCTTCAGTGGGGATTTGTTAGTTTAGTGGCTGATCCAAGCTTGTTCATTTACAATCATAATGGCTTGACTATCTATGTTCTAGTCTATGTAGATGATATCCTCTTAACAGGAAGTGATGCCCAGTTTGTTCAAAATATAGTCGCAAGCTAAATGATGAATTTTCTTTGAAAACATTGGGTCTCTCAAATATTTTTGGGTTTGAAGTTCATAGAACTATTTCCAACATTCATATGTGTCAAGAAAAGTATGCCAAAGACTTGTTAGTCAAAACAGGAATGATTGACTCCAATCCATGCCTTACTCCCATGGCTTTAGGCAACAAATTAACTTTAGAGGATAGTGAATTGTTTGACAAACCTTCATTATACAAAAGAAGCAAAGTTGAAGCCCTGCAATATTTGACAATGTCCAAGCTAGATATTACGTATTCTGTAAACAAATTGAGCCAGTTTCTTAAGGCTCCTACACTGTATTGGCAAGCATGTAAGAGGCTACTTAGGTACCTCAAAGGCATAACACACCTTGGAGTTTAGTTTCATAGAATTCCCATATTTAGTTTGGAATGTTTCACAGATGCAGATTGGGTAGGAAATGTTATAGATAGAAGATCCACAAGCGGTTGTTGAATTTTTCTTGGCTCCAATTTACTTCAGTGGAGTGCTAGGAAACAAAAGGTAGTTATTCCCTCATCTACTGAGGTGGAATATCGAGCTCTTACACAAGGAGCTACAGAGAATGCATGGTTCAAAAGTCATTTTTCTGAAATTGGCTTAACTCTCTCTACCATCCCTATAATCTGGTGTGACAATCAAAGTGTAGGATCTTTAGCTTCAAATCCAGTTTTTCATGCTCGTACGAAGCATATTGCATTGGATGTTCATTACATATGAGAATAGGTGATTGGCAATAATTTGAGGGTACAATATGTCCCCACAGAACATCAAAAGGCTGACATCTTCACCAAGTCCTTATCAACATCCATGTTTGAAACTTTGAGGAATAAGTTGACTGTTGCTGGTTCCCCTGTTAAAGAAGATATTGACCTTTGTAACTTTGATTACAATGGCAAAACTTCCTCTACTGAAGAAAGTTAATCTACTGTCGAAAGTTAATCTGATGAAAAATGCAACTTCCTTTTGTTGCTAAATGAGATTGTCTTTATAAGCATAAATTATTGTGAATTACTATGATGATTGTAGATTTATTCTCTATGTCAAGTTAAAGATCAGCACATGGGCTGCCTGTTGAGCATTGTTTGTTTATCTTGCTTGAAGTTGTGTGTGCATGTTGATTGCTGTCTAGGTGATGGTGGTGCTGAGATGTTGCTGTTAAAATATAGATTTAGTTAGCATACTAGTGATTATTGAAGTAGTGTGTGCATGTTGGCTGTTGTCTAGGAAATGGTGGTGCTGAGATGTTGTTAAAGTACAGATTTAGTCAGCTGTTAGAGTACGATTTAGTCAGCATACTAGTGCTTATTGAGATTGCAGTATAGAATCACTTTAATAAAGAAGAAGTGTTGATACTAGCACTTAATGTAGAGGGTTTATCTAGATGTTTGGCTGCTAATTCAATGAAGAAGATATGGAGCAATTGAGGTCTACAAAAGTTGTGTATGATTATTACTACATGTAAAGATGTGTTTGATCATTAGTTAAATGTAGAAGATGAGGTTTTTCTACTAGTACTGTAGAAGTTATGTGTGAGTGTTGAATGAATGCAGACCTTATTTTGTGTCATAATATCGAGATGCTGATAGTAGTATTGTGGTATTCGTATATATTAGTATTGAGGTCCTACTGGAATCAAGTAGCTCTCTCAATTGAGTTCAAGGGAGGATGTAAATGAAGAAAAGAGAAATAAAAAAAGTTCCCTAGTTGAGTTTAAGGGAGGATGTGAATGAAAAAGAAAGGAATTAAGAAAGTTCCCTAGTTGAGTTTAAGGGAGGATGTGAATAAAGAGAAGAGAAATGAAGAAATCAACAACGTTGACTGTTGACCTTATTCTGTTAAGATTCTATTAAGTTGTTAAGCTGCTGGTTATAGCAGTTTGTTAAACGCACAGTATAAAAGTGTTTTCCCTTGTACTTAATTGCTTAATGAAAGTACAACAATTAGTTTTCCAGTTTCCTTCGATTCCCTTCCTTTCTTCTTTCTTTTTTCTCTGAAATTAAGCCTAAAGGTTTCAATATATATATAAATCCTCTTTATAGTGATAATGGTGGGATCAAACTAATTTGTTATTATAAGAAGATTATAACTTAATAGAGGTATAGTTAAAAAAATTATTATTTTGATTTCTTATTATATAATTCACGTTTTAGTAGTACAAATTAAGGAAATAATATTGAGGATGATAGTACAAAAATACAAAAAAATTTATGCCAAGAAGCTCTAAACATGTTTGAAAAGCTATAAATATTTTGACTTTAACAAGAAGGTGTTCATTCTTGCAAAATTAAATCATACTAATTTCTATTAATAATATTAATCCTAAAAAATTAATACAAATTATTCAATCAACCAGTTGGTTGCTTCCTAAAAAGCCGCATTTGCAAGCTCTTCACAACCACGTACAACTAGTTAAGTAAATTTTCATATATTCATTCAATCCATTGCTTTTGATGGTGATGGGTCCAGCATATTAACTAAGTTATTAAGAAGGTCCAAATATTTCAATCTAGAGTCATGGACGCAAAACAGCTCTTAAATTTGATGGCTTTCGATTACTAGAGGGAGACATTAAGATAAATTATTTTTGACCTCGTATTATCTCATTAATTAGTATTAGATCACGGCAAAGCATATAATAAATATTGAGATTAATATATAAGAAAATAAGTCACGTACCACATAAAGATCTTACAGTAAATTAATGTGACTTAACCCAATACGTAACCAATACCAATAGAACTCAAAACCTTTGGTGTTAAACCGAGTCTTTCCAGATTCACATATCTTGTATAACATTTTATCCTCTTATAATCTATAATTTTTTCTCACCCCTCTCTTTACAGATAGCTTCATATAAAAAAAATATCCGTATATGATACAAGTATAACCAAAATATTTCATTGCAATCCTTGTTTTCTTAAAGGTAACAAAGTAATTTAATTATTTAAAAGAGGGATGACTTGTGGTGAGAAATTAAAATTAATCCTTTTAATTTGCATTTAATTTTTTCAAACCTTATTGGTGATATATATATATAGTGATAATGGTAGAATCAAACTAATTTTTTATAAGAAGATTATAACTTAATAGAAGTATAGTTACAAAAATTACAATTTTAGTTTCTTATTGTATAATTCACGTTTTAGTAGTATGAATTAGGATTTCAATTCCTCATTTTAGCGGTCATTGATGTAATTAGACAAGAAAAAAGAAAAGAAAATAATATTGAGGATGATAATACGGAAATACAAAAACGTTTTGTGTCAAGAAGCTTTAAACATGTTTGAGAAGCTATAAATATTTTGACTTTAACAATAAAGTGTTCAGTCTAGTGAGTTATTACGTACCCGCAAGTTAAAAAATATGGTAACATTTATTAAATTATTGTCTCAAATAACTTTAGATTAGTCATTATTTCAAACAACTTTAGATTAATCATTGTCCTAAACAACCTTTAATATAATATAACATATATATATTTTTGAAATATATAAATAATTATTACTATATGAAACAACTTTCTTAAACCAGAATTAGAAAAATTATAACTTATTATAATGCAGAGATCATTCTCATTTATAACTATCCCAAATTAGGACTAATTTTTTTTATGATTATCTAAAGGTTATTCCTTTATGAAGTATCACTATATATATATGCAAAATTAAATCATACTAATTTCTATTAATAATATTAATCCTGAAAATTAATGCAAATCATTCAATCAACCGGTTGGTTGCTTCCTAAAAAGCCACATTTGCAAGCTCTTCACAACCACTTATGCAATTCCAAATAAAAATCCAAGATGGGTGACACAACTAGTTAAGTAAATTTTCATATATTCATTCAATCCATTGCTTTTGATGGTGATGGGTCCAGCATATTAACTAAGTTATTAAGAAGGTCCAAATATTTCAATCTAGAGTCATGGACGCAAAACAGCTCTTAAATTTGATGGCTTTCGATTCCTAGAGGGAGACATTAAGATAAATTATTTTTGACCTCGTATTATCTCATTAATTAGTATTAGATCACGGCAAAGCATATAATAAATATTGAGATTAATATATAAGAAAATAAGTCATGTACCACATAAAGATCTTACAGTAAATTAATGTGACTTAACCCAATACGTAACCTATACCAATAGAACTCAAAACCTTTGGTGTTAAACGAGTCTTTCCAGATTCACATATCTTGTATAACATTTTATCCTCTTATAATCTATAATTTTTTCTCACCCCTCTCTTTACAGATAGCTTCATATAAAAAAAAATATCCGTATATGATACAAGTATAACCAAAATATTTCATTGCAATCCTTGTTTTCTTAAAGGTAACAAAGTAATTTAATTATTTAAAAGAGGGATGACTTGTGGTGAGAAATTAAAATTAATCCTTTTAATTTGCATTTAATTTTTTCAAACCTTATTGGTGATATATATATATATATATAGTGATAATGGTGGAATCAAACTAATTTGTTATTATAAGAAGATTATAACTTAATAGAAGTATAAGTTACAAAAATTACAATTTTAGTTTCTTATTGTATAATTCACGTTTTAGTAGTATGAATTAGGATTTCAATTCCTCATTTTAGCGGTCATTGATGTAATTAGACAAGAAAAAAGAAAAGAAAATAATATTGAGGATGATAATACGGAAATACAAAAACGTTTTGTGTCAAGAAGCTTTAAACATGTTTGAGAAGCTATAAATATTTTGACTTTAACAATAAAGTGTTCATTCTAAGTGAGTTATTACGTACCCTAAGTTAAAAAATATGGTAACATTTATTAAATTATTGTCTCAAATAACTTTAGATTAGTCATTATTTCAAACAACTTTAGATTAATCATTGTCCTAAACAACCTTTAATATAATATAACATATATATATTTTTGCAATATATAAATAATTATTACTATATGGAAACAACTTTCTTAAACCAGAATTAGAAAAATTATAACTTATTATAATGCAGAGATCATTCTCATTTATAACTATCCCAAATTAGGACTAATTTTTTTTATGATTATCTAAAGGTTATTCCTTTATGAAGTATCACTATATATATATGCAAAATTAAATCATACTAATTTCTATTAATAATATTAATCCTGAAAATTAATGCAAATCATTCAATCAACCAGGTTGGTTGCTTCCTAAAAAGCCACATTTGCAAGCTCTTCACAACCACTTATGCAATTCCAAATAAAAATCCAAGATGGGTGACACAACTAGTTAAGTAAATTTTCATATATTCATTCAATCCATTGCTTTTGATGGTGATGGGTCCAGCATATTAACTAAGTTATTAAGAAGGTCCAAATATTTCAATCTAGAGTCATGGACGCAAAACAGCTCTTAAATTTGATGGCTTTCGATTACTAGAGGGAGACATTAAGATAAATTATTTTTGACCTCGTATTATCTCATTAATTAGTATTAGATCACGGCAAAGCATATAATAAATATTGAGATTAATATATAAGAAAATAAGTCACGTACCACATAAAGATCTTACAGTAAATTAATGTGACTTAACCCAATACGTAACCCATACCCAATAGAACTCAAAACCTTTGGTGTTAAACGAGTCTTTCCA
>CM047900.1:6754905-6825074 GCA_026229545.1 Pistacia atlantica
GAATGATCGCATGTCGAGCATTCTAAATTTTGACAGGAGAGGGGCAGCTAACACTACCGGAGAAAAGGGAACTGCCTCTGCGACCTGCCCTTACTCATTTCGATGAGCCTTTAACTGATCCAGTTGTAGTTCCTCAATCTGAAGCAGCGGAGCCATCTGAGGATCGCTTTCCACAACGCGGTTCGACCCTCATGGTTGCGGTTGAGGAAAGACCGTAGGTCGGGTTCCTTCTCGCCTCGGTCGGCAGTCCCAGCCGCTCTTGACACATGCTGGCTAGAGTCGTGTGATGGCGCTGAATGGTCCGGGGAACCTTCCTAACCTCCATAGTAGTGCGAACCGACCCACAGAAGGTGGGAACTTCCCGCGCGACGACGATCGAAGTCGTCATTCTGGCGATAATGGAAATTTCCCTGCCTTGCACTTTTGTGGGAGTGGGAGTGCTCGTGCGACGCGGCACGGGACAGCTCGGGCCGTGACATGTCACCAAGTCTTTGCGCCACGGGGGTGTGATCGGTGTTCTCTGGTCCCTCGGAGCCTCTAGGCCTGCTGTTTGCCACTTGCTTTCCATTTCTTTGACGTGCTGCAGTGCGCGCGGCATGGACTATTGCCCTTTTCCGCACTTTCATGCGACCTGCAAGCGTTTTTGGCGGTGGCACTGTCTCATTCGATTCAAGTGGAACGACCCGATCCAACCGATCCAGCCTTTGGTTGACTGTTTGGAGAGTATTGTTGAACATCTCCAGGTAGCTCATGACGGCTAGGTCAAGCCTCGAGCTTGAAGGGGTATCCCCCATGGTATTTTGCGGGACTAAGGGCACTTCGGGAGAAGTGTCCTCTTATACCCGGGGGATCTCTTCGTCACCATGATTGGTTTGCTCAGATTCAAATCGGCGAGCCATTTGCTGTAGTGAGACTAATTAGTAAGAGATTCTCCTGATGAAGAAGAAGTATTAAATCAGGCCCTCCTTCTAGCGTCAAACTGTTTATACTTGATTTTGACACCAACTAATCGCACGAGGGAAATACTGAGCTGACTCAGAAGACACACGTGTATATTGGGGGTATTGAATTGATTAAGAGAAGAAAAACACTGTTTAAAGTGGTTTGGATGCTTAAATAAGCGAATCCTACGTCCACTGATATTGTATTAATATATGAGATCATGTCGCGTTCAAGGAGTTGATTTATAGCTTAGAGAATACAAGTGAATACACCAGAGAGAGAGAGAATGCATGCTATTTCAGAGAAAAATTAGATAATCCCACAAACAGAAGAGGAGTCCTCTATTTATAGTGGGATGAATTGAAGTAATGATTACTAAATCTGTGAGTGGGTCAGATTGCCATGCAAATCCTTTTTTGTGTCCCGTTGCTCACCTGCTCGAGTGATTTCCTCGACTTGTGCAGCGATTGGACACGTGGACCTTTTCCAACCTTTCGCCAATCTGGCGTATACCCACTACACTGGCAGGAGCATGTCGGTAACGTCAACATGCAACGTGGCTGCGTCTGAATGGCTGCAGAACCTATCTAAGCTCTGATCACCCACACTGACAAGGCTTGGCGTCAGTCCTACTTGTTCAGGCATAACATATATATTTCATAAAAAATTAAGAAAAATTCAAAACTTGCCTCTTGGGATGAACGCGCTTTTGACGTAAAAACAACAAAATAGCAATAAACAGCCTATTTCTCTCCTGAAGTGTTCCTAGACTATGGTCCCTATACAAAGTTCCAACAAACTTACAAAACAAGTATAACCGTCATAAGCGATACTTTGCGGAATCCTTTAAATATCCAATTCTACATTTTTCGCCCAATCATATTTTCATTTTCTTTTTGTGTTTGATACTCCTCTTAAAGATATACTCATATCTGACATGGAAAACCACGAGAATTCAAGTTCATTAGCAATGGGAAAGAGCGCGCAGGAGATGGGCTTGCCATATGTACCGGAGTGCTACAAAACTCCATCTTCACATCGTCCAATTTTGACACCTGAGACCGTTGATATGCCTGTTATTAATTTTGCTAGGTTGAGGCAGAGTGAGGAACAACGATCGATGGTCATCAAAGAACTTGGAAATGCTTGTCGTCACATGGGTTTCTTTCGAGTAATTTAGTGGCTTTATTAATCCTCTATATTGTGTTATCTTTTAATTAGCATTGTATAGTGATACATTGTGTGTTAACGAATTTTCATACAGATTGTGAATCATGGAATTTGCCAATCAATACTAGATGAAGCGCTTTCTTCGGCATTTGATTTTTTTAAGTTACCAGCAGAAGAGAAAGTGAAATTCATGTCTAACGATGTGTACAAGCCAGTCAGGTATGGAACAAGCTTGAAGGATAGAATTGACAAAATCCAGTTCTGGAGGGTCTTCCTTAAGCATTATGCACATCCTCTTGATGACTGGATTGATTCATGGCCCCAGAATCCTCCTAATTATAGGTATGTTATACTAATTCTTAACTTAATTTTTCTCTCAAATTTCAACTATTAACCAGTTAAGCACATCTTGTTCATTCGTTCTCCAGATATTCTTAGGATATTTTTGGGCATCTTTCTTCTATTCTGCTTCGTCTCTGGTTCACACTTAATTTGGCGGCAGAAACTGTCGATCCCTTTTTTCACACAATATTCAGAGGAAGCACCTACACTGCATTTAATATATCACGTTGTTAACATAAGCAATGACATGAGTCGTGAAATTTTTTTATTCCAAAATGCATTTACTAATCATACGCAATGACATGACCTTGGTCCAGAAAAATATGTATGCCAAGTCCAGTGATTTGAAACTCATGCAAATCGCATGTGCTGACACGAGAGAAATTGGGATAAGCTGATTCTTCAATTCCCTTTCTCACTTGTCACATTACAAAGTGCATGAAAAAAGAAAAATATTGGCATGTTGACTTGACTTGGTCACCTTTTTCAAACTTTGTTTCAGGGCATTATAGCGTAGAAGTGAGGAAATTAGCCTTGGAATTAATGGGTGCAACTACTGAGAGCCTCGGAATTGGTCCAACCTATTTAGCCAAAAAAATCAATGAAGGAATGCAAGTAATGACAGTCAATTGTTATCCACCGTGCCCACAACCAGATATCACACTAGGTTTGCCACTGCATTCGGATTATAGCTGCTTCACCATTCTTCTTCAGAGCTCGCCGGGTCTCCAAATTTTGGACTCAAAAAATGGCAAATGGAAATCGGTTCCTGAAGTTCATGGTGCCCTAGAAGTCCATATTGGAGACCATATTGAAGTGCTAAGCAAGGGCATTTACAAGAGTGTTGTGCATAGGGTGACTCTGAATAGTGAAAGGACTAGAATATCGCTTGCTAGTTTACATAGTTTGGAGTTGGAAGAGAAAATGGAAACGGCTAAAGAGCTAGTGGAAGAACAAAATCCGAAGAGATATAAAGAAAGTAGCGTCAAGGATTTTCTGGATTTTATCTCCAAGAATGACATTGGTGAGGGGAAAAGTTTCATGGATACACTGAAGATGAAGAATTAAATAATAACTAATCATATGCTTGATCTGAGTCTCTGTTATTTCCTTCTCTATTTCCGTCAAGAGTTCTACGGATACATGCAACACACACACACACACACACACACACACACACACACACACACACACATATATATATATATTTGTGTGGTTTTGTCGAGAGAATGGGAACAAAGCAGCATCTAATGAGAGTCCAAAAGTAAAATGTTTGTATTTATTTAATTCTTTTGGAGTCAACTTGTTGTGTCTAGTTGCAACAAGGGGACGATCTTAGGATTTTTAGATTTAAGGCTGTTGTTGTCCTCTGTTTGTATTCCCCTGTCTCAATATATAAAATGTATTAACGGCAGTCTTTTTTATTTAACCACTCTTTTTTCTTTTGTTTTTTATTTTTACTGATGATTCCATTAAACTTGTCGGTAAAGACTTGGAATTGAGCCACAACCAGCTTTATTGAACTTAACTGCCAATTTAATTAAAAACATAGTATATATAAATAGGTAGTTCACGCAAATTTTTAATTTATGGAGATTATGTTAGCAAAGTATAAAAAATCCTATAGGAATTCTCAGGTGAAAAATTATACAAGGGAAAAATTTTCAATTCAAGTTTCTTTGAACTATTAAATTAGAATCAAATGAAGGATAGATTAATTTATTTCTCATTTTAAGTCTGGGAATTGTATTATAATATCCTGAACCAAATTGTATGTCTAATAATAGTCTTTTAAGGACATAAATCTTCCTCTGTCTACGAAGATACTCTATTACGCTTAGCTAAAGATAATAAAAGACCTTGGAAAGGGGCATGTGCCCTGCCCTTGGTTCTGCACCTTTTCACTGAATTTCATTTAGTAGGCAACTAGACAGGAGACATTTAAATAGAAATCCATATAATTAGTTTATGTTTGATCATGATTAAGATAAATCATCATACAGAAATTTTTTAATAAATGATATAATTGTGTAGTGGAAGTATGGACTACTTGGCAAAGTGCGGTCTGCACAACGAGTTGCACGAGCAAGCCAAAGGGAAGGAGTCGAAGAAGAGGTTCAACCAAACTCGAGCTTGTTGATCAAGCTTAACTTCGGAGATCTGATATGATGAAGTACTGCATGCGGGGGACTGAACCCCTTGCCTTTTGCATGCAAAATGAGCGCTCTACCGTCTGAGCTACGTTTCCCTGGTTACATGTTCACTTTTGATTTCGTTAAATTTTGATTTTTAATTGTTAATTGCAAAAGTTGATATAAATCATTTCATGAAAGTAATCTTTTGAATTTTTATGACATTACCATCCTATTTTCTTTTTCAATTTCTTTATTCAAATTCTAATGTTTCAAGATATAAAACAAATTCATATATAATCTTATACTTTCTTAGGCATACTTGGAGTTAGAGGAATGAGGAAAAAAAATTCAAAGGAAAGAAAATGTAGCTCATATATATACCTTGTGCATCTTTTAAATGCAAAATTTCATTTGAAGATTTTCCATATAGCTCTTCTTCTGTTATCTGAATTAAGGAAACCATTTTAACCGAAATCTAATCGGTTATAACGTCTGTCATTTATAGATGTTGTGAAGATATCATTTCACAACCAAACATCAATTTGATGATCAAAGAAAACTTGATTGCATAAGCGTAGTGACAAACATTGTTATTATGATAATGGGATTTATAAACGCAATGAATTCAAAATAAATAGAGTTGAAGTAGATATTTAAAAATGGATAGAATAAACATTTTCATGTGGAGATTATAATTGGTTAATTATCATGAATCCAAAGCTTTTTAAAAACTATTAATAACAAACTCTTTCAGGGGAAGTTTTAATAATTTATAGGCACTTCTTGAATGAAAGAAGCAGTCATCGATTCTTACGAGAGGCCACAATTAAAAAAAAAAAGAAAAAAATCCTATTAAACAGGCACCTATATTTAATATAAAACTTGTAAAAACCTAGTTAAAACCTCACAAAATGATCAATTGAGTTTTCGTTATAACTTAGATTACTAAATACCATGCAATCCGTCTTATCTTTTATATATACTAAAGTTTGATAATTTGATGAATACTTTTCGCTCAACTTGCAACTATACATGAGAGCTAGCTGTGTGGCTCTATCATAGTGAAAGCCGGGCTGTGTGGCTCTGTTTAATAATCTAGCTAGCATTTCCAAATTGAATGTAGACCCAATACATACTCCCTGGCCACTGGCCATTAATATATTTCTCACCAAACACCTATGACCAGATTCAACCAGATTTATATATTCCTAGATTAATCCCCCATATTCTTCCATAAAGTGCTCATTTGTTTTCTAGCTCCAGTTTTTTGGCCTTCATAAAAGAATCATGTTAAAGTTCTGCTGCTTTGTTTTCTATTACTATTATACGATATTATTTTTAATTTGTTATCATGAGAAACATTGAACCTTCTACCTCCGGCCTTTTCTGTGGATGTGACACGTATCTTTGTTTCTAATCTGTAGTCCTGATACAAAGTCTAACCTTCATATGTTAACTGCTGCCAATTAGCTAGTCTATAAATACTCTTCCCAAATCTTTCCATGAATCATATCTTTTCTTTCTGCAAGAACAAATTCGATCCATTTGTCTAAGATACTCATATTTTGACATGGAAAAGGAGAAGAGTTCTAGCTCATTTTCAACAGGCAATAGCGCCCAAGAAAGGGCTCATAAACTTAATTGTTTTATATACCATGCATCATCTAATATCAGATTTCAAGTTTTTCTACATGCAACTTGATGATAACAGATCTATCTTTTTCTACATATTTAATTGCCAGGTTGTAATTTTGCGGCAGTAAGTGTCCATACATTCAATTTAAAATTAAAAACGATAAATGCACCCGCATGTGTGAATAGATACTTTTATATATATGTTAATTTAGTCAATAAATTAGAGCGCCGCAACGGTGAATCAGGATTATAAAAGGCTATGGACATCCATCAGGATAACGTACTGTCATCAAATGGACTTTTTATATTTTAAAATGTAGTAATTTATTATATATATCGCATGCAATTAGCTTATAACAGGATAACATGATGACTTAAATATCTCCATGTCATCCAAAATCCTTCCCTTTGTGAGTTTCTCAATGTCACGTTTCATCATGAATTAACATTCCATTGCATGCATGTGAATATTATATATTCCCTCCGTTTCCTTTTAATTGTCGTTCTAAGACTTTTTAAAATTTTCAAAATTAAAGTCGTTCTGCCGTTTCTCTTGTCTGCACCTTTCAAAATTGTTAAAACAGATGAATAAGACAAAATTATTAAAAATGTTACTGCATTTCAATAAGCGGAAAGTTCTCGCTTTCAAAGTCTCTCCCACTGCAAAATCACGGAAAAAAGTGGTGGGAGAGAGAAATTTTTGTTTTTATTAAAATCTGTACCTACACTTAAAACGTCAATTAAAAGGAAACGGAGGGAGTATAAAAAAATCATACGTCATTGTTCTTGTCACTTCTTCTACATGTATTTATTTCTGTAAATTTCCTTTGTTTTAGGGAAAGAATGGGAAAATATTGCGTAGTGAGAAAACTAGCATTGGAGCTAATGGTGGCGATTACAGAAAGTCTTAGATTAGGTCCAACATATTTAAGAAACAAAATAGATGACGAAATGCAAGTAATGGCAGTCAATTGTTACCTACCGTGCCCACAACCAGATATTGCACTTGGGTTGCCTCCACACATTCAGTTTATAGTTGCTTCACAATAGTTCTCCAGGGCTCACCAGGACTCCAAATCTTGGACGCAGAAAATGGCAAATGGAAAATGGTTCCTGAATTTCGCGGTGCGCTAGAAGTCCATATTGGCGACCACATTGAGGTGCTAAGAAATGGAATATACAAGTGTTGTGCATAGGGCTACCGTGAATCGTGAGAAGACTAGAATATCTCTTGCTAGTTCCCATGGTTTAAGGTTGGAAGAGAAAATGGAAACCGCCAAGGAGCTTGTGGATGAGCAAGGTAGCCCAAAGTATGGAAAGTGGAAACAGCAAGTTATCTTCCCCCTTAAAAAAAATTTCGTCCTTAAAATTTACTCACATGATAATATGTGGATAATAAGTCGAATTATAATACTCGCATTTCCATATCGCTTTTTAAATTGCAAAGGATATTTCTTGTACGAATTATCACCCCCTTATACTTAAATTTATCGAAAGTTGAGAAACATCTTCACTTCTTCTTGAAGCTTATAATCTTTTTAACAATTGAAAACATGACTAGAATTTTTATTAGAGGGGTAATTAGATTATATGGGTACAATTTATTGTTTGTAGGTTAAAATGGTAAATGAATATTGATATAATGCAAATGTTAAATTAATACTCCCTCTGTTTTGAAATAAAAATCATTTTAGCTTTATAAATTTTTTCCAAAATAAATGTTTTTTGGCCAAATGCAACCCTCTCTCTCTTTCTCGAAGTATGCCCATGTCTCCTCTCTCTCTTTCCCTCACCTCTCATCTCCTCTCTCTCTCTCTCTCTCTTTCTCTTTCTCTTTCAAAAGCCATTTAACACAACTTTTCTATCAATTATCATTACTTTTTCTTCTTTCCATTTCCCACTCACTTTCAGAGGGAGGAGCAAAGAGAAAAAAAATTTACATTAAAAAATTAGTTTATTAAAAAGCGTACAATGACTTAAAACCTTAGTTAGTAAAAACGCGTATTATACGCGAATTGTACGGACAGCCATATAATTCACGTATAAAACGCGTGTATACATATTTTATAAAATATGTCGTATAATTCACGTATAATAAGGTTTCTTATATAATTCGCGAATTTAAAAAAAAAAAAAAAAAAATCTCACACCCCCAAAATGACGTCGTTTTGGTGGGTTTATACAAAAAATTAAAACAGATCTAGTTCAATCCTTCTTCTTCAGTTCTTCGGCAGTCAGCAGTGCGCCCCAAACAACCATCAAATTCACCTTGAAAATGAAGAAATCCATGAAAACATTAAACTAATAGTGAGAGAGGGAAAACAAGAATGAAGAGAAAGAAGAAAAAAGAAATTAGAGGAGGTGGCCCTGCTAGAGTTTGTAGTGGTTTCGAAAGATGATGAAAGTGGGGCGCTAGGGTTGTTAGATTTTGGGGACGAGGGAAGGTGCGTAGTAGGTGTGAATTATGAAAGAATATTGGGGGTGGAGGATTTTGTGGCGGTGGGGTGTGGGAGAAGGATAAAAGGGGATGCGGCAATTTTTTTTTTTTATATTTTTTTTAAATTTGATTTTTTTTTCTTAATTATTAAAAATGGTTATTTATTAATTTATACATTTTATTTTATTTTATTTTTATAAAACTTAACTTTTCTTTTATTTAATAACCTGATTTTTAATAAAAATATAATTTTTAATAGAAATTGAAGATAGGAGTTTAAGTGACTAATTTCCAAGTTAATGAAGGTAATTACCATCTATTTGTATTTTAGGGCTGTAAGTAATATTAACTTCATAATAAAATTTGTGGAGACTAGACTAACAAGAATGTCTTTTAACCATTAAAACTAACATAAGAATTTTAATAATGGGTGGGAAAATGTAGATTCGCCAAACTTTGGGTTGAGAAAATGTCATTCAGCCTATTAAAATATGTGACTCTCTATTATTTAATTGTAAAATAAAAGTTATTTCTTATATTCAAATAAATAAATAAATATACTATATAATCCAATTCTAACCAATAAATAAATATACTTCAAAATAGTTTGATTATAGTATTAGATTAATTTTAACCCTCTTATCCCAAGGCCTGAAAAGTAGAAGAGGGCTCATCACTGATTAGTAGCGTTAAAATTATCACATCTCATAACCCAATTCTGTTATGACTTATGTGTTTAATTTGACACTATAGTTGAATCTTGGTTAAATATTGTGTTTGAGTTTGGAGACTATAATTTGAATATCAGTTATATATTGTGTATTTGTGTTATTGATTAATTGAATACTTTGCATTTGAAATATTATGTTGATTTTAACCAGGTAGTCCATAAAAGTGTTAAAACTAAGATTGATATTGTCGTATTTTTCAAAACGTATTATTAACAATACACCGTATTAAACTCGTATATAACCATATCGTATTTTTTCCATATTTGAATTTTATAGCCGAAATTTTATAAACATATTTTTCATCATTTATCATATTATACCCGTATAATTTCTGTATCGTTTTTTTGTCGTACCCGCATTTACTAACTAGGCTTAAAATAATTTTTATTTCAAAAATATAAGAGTATTTCTTATTGGTTGATAAGTGTGTAAGTCATTTGTCTTATTGTCAATAGGGATTAGCTATGGTTCTTCTAACATAATAATTGAGAGTGGGTGACTCGAGGAAAGGAAAGAGAATGTTGATGTCTTCAAATGTCTTCAAAGTTTAGGGTATTGATTGAAAGAATTCAATCTTTATTGGGTCTTTAAAAACTTAGATGAAAGAGAAGAAGGTGAAATAATAGGGTTTAAGATATTAAATATTAAGATCATCATGAACGTAAGAGTATAGTTCTTTGGGGTGACAAATAAGTTCGCCAAGACAATGTAATAAATGCAAGTCGGCAAATTCAGAAGATATTCAACAATGAGCACTTTGTGACTTAAGCATTAAATGCTGGCCAAACGATTTGCGTTGTCAAACGAATAAGTTAGTCCTTAAAAGATTTTAAAATAATAAATGGATATATTTTTTTTTTTAATGTCAGTGATTTCTGTTTGTCCATAATAAAAAGGTTAAAATGTCTTCAAAAGTTTAATATTTTAGTTTTTTATAAATTTTTAAAAAACCCTCTAAGTTTACTAATTTAATTAAATATCCTTATATATAAAAAGTTTGTTAAATGATAAAAACACTCTTATATCTACAGTGTCAGAATCTGGTCAAAAATTACGTTATAACATAAACCCCGTCAAATCTGTATCTTAACACGTCGATATGATATTTTCTAAAGTTTTGTGAAAAGTACTTATTTGTTATTTTAAAACATTTTGGACATCAACTTATCATTTTGACAAATTTTAGATATGCGTAAGACCTTAAATGCTCCAAGATAAACAAAGCGCTGCCTAATTGGGAGCGCTTAGAAGGAGTTCTCACTTTTTCCTTTTGGGAGTTGGCAGTAACCGAGAGAAAAGGCAACAGAGGGGAAATTGAGAGAGATAGAATAGAGTAGAAAAAAAAAGTTTTTTTTGCACTTTTCTTTTGTGCCGTGTGTTTTCTAATTCGATTTGTTTGTAGCCCACAAGGCATATATTTCTTAGGTTTTATACCAGTTTGTTTAATAATCTCTGCGATTAATGTCTAATCAAATAGTCAAAGTCAGTCTTTTTATCGATGAGATCTCATCTTTTTTCCAAGTTGAGGGCGTATAGATGTACGCTTAAAACACCAGTTATGATGGTCAAAGTTAGTCTCCTTCTAAGCCAAATTTAATTTGTAGAACAGTATTAATATTATATATTCAAGGATTTTTCTTCTCTGAATGTTATGTCAAAATGACGTGATACTGTACTTACTTTTAGATAGGATTTGTATTTTATTCTTCACCTTGTTATAGCATTCATGTCTTGTTTAAAAGTTTTTATTGTTTCCTTTTTAGCAAACGACATGTTCCCACCGAAGTTTTTATACCTCTGGTTATATTTATTCATGATTCAAACCCTTAAACTAACTGTGTTAATTAATTTTGAATTCTAACTTATTCTATTACTATCCTACACTTTTTATTTCCCTCCACACATCCACCATCACCATCCAGCCACCACCACCTAGCTGCTGGCGTTTTCAACCTTGTTCCGGCTAATTTTTCACCCCAAATCACCTCCAACCTCTTCCTTGTAATCCCTACACCAAAACCCACAAAATCCTTCACCGTTGCACCCTTCAATCGTCGGAAAACAGCATGTGCGTGGGAATGGAACTTGGGCAGCAAACGGTGAGTGATGACGACCGATGAGAGGTTGGGGTTTGTAGAGGCGATGAAGGGGATTCAACTGGTGGCTTTGGGGTGAATTTTCAATGAGGGAATTGTTTGGAATTTCACAAAGTTGGGAGAAAACGCAAACGCCAAGGGGGCTATTTTCCAACGATCAGAGGGTGCAACGGTGAAGGAGTTTGGTAGCTTTTGGTGTAGGGGTTACAAGGAAGAGGTTGGATGTGATTTTGGGTGAAAAATTAGCCGGAACAAGGCTAAAAACACTGGCAGCTGGGTTGTGGTGGTGGTTGGATGGTGATGGTGATGGTGATGGTGATGATGGCTACGTGGAGACAAATAAAAAGTGAAGGATATGATGATAATAACATAAGTTAAAATTCAAAATTAACTAATCGAGTTAACTTAAGGGTATCAATCTAGAATAAATACAACTAAGGTATAAAGTTAAGGATTCCGTTAAATCTCAGCGGGGATCATGTCATTTTCTCTTTCTTTTTTTACTATTATTTTTTATTATTTAAAGAAACTTTTTTCTTCTTAGTTTTAAGCTTTATCTTCTCTCCTTAATGTCTCGTTTTCGAGATGCAATAATACTACATTTACCGATTACATTCCCGATTGATACATCCTGACTGACGTGGCAGATGAGATGTCATCTGCCACGTCAGCTTATCACCACGCCATAACATAAAAAAAAAAAAAAAAAAGCAGAAAAAAGTCAATTGAAAGTCATTTGCACGATTAGAAGACGCCCAAATTCAAAATTGTCTCCCAAAATTCATTTTTCATAGATTTTCTCCTAAATCAAATCTCACTCATTCCCCTAAATCAAATCTCTCCCAAAATTGAAATTGCTCTCCCACCACCACCAGTACTGCGGGCTATCGTCTTCCACCACCACTTGCAGTAGTCATTCGCGCGATGCCCAGGTATCAGCAACTAATTTTTAGAGACAATCGCATGGCACCACCCAATTCCGTCTAAGCAATTCCAAAATTACTCCAATCAAAATCCCAATCGCAATTATCGCGCAAAAACCCTAGGTGATGCCGCGGTGATCGGAGAACAATCTGGGCCGAGGATGTTGGCGGTTTTGTAGAGGGGAGGCCGGTGAAGCTTGGAGTGGCGGCAAGTTGGATTCTGAAGGTCGGCATCGGCAAGGAATCCGAACTTTGAAGGGTGAGTGTCGCGACAATGAGATGCCCATGATTATTTTTTTTACTTTTATTTTCTATCCTGATTATTTTTTGTTCTGGAGTACAGTCAATTCTTACCATGATTGTTCTAGCTCTTGGTGTAATTTATTTCCAGCCGTAGAAATTTTTTCAGCATTTACCATTGTCGGGCTCTGGTAGTCTATAAATTTCAACGCCAGACTCCCTACTTTTGCATTCCTTTTTCGTTCTTCCTTGTGTTGTGTCGTCTCTGTATTTCGTTTAGGTGCTTTATTTCTCTTCTTCTTGTTCATTATTCTGTTTATTTTTAGTTCTGAATATTAGGTCTTACGTATTCTTTACAAAGTTTCTGTTTTTTATTTCATCTGGTCAATGTTTTAATGACAAACCAATACTCTGTTTCTTTACACTAACATAGTTCTGGATCTTATTGCAATTGCTAGTGATCTTGTTGTAGATTTTTTAAAACTTCTTGGAATAAAAAAAATCAGCTTCAGATTCTGTTGCTAGTCAAAGTTAGTTTCCCCTTTTTACATGATTCTGCAACTCTGTTTACTTGGTAATTAAGAAATTTATTGAGTATTGTAAGCATGCACCAAATGCAGAGAGATCTTAATCTCTGTTTAAGTAAATTAAGACTGTAATCTTAGTTGAACTGTGAAAGACTAAACTTCAATTAATACGTTAATGTGGTTGGTTGGTGTAACTGAGGTGGTAGGTTTTGAATTTCTGAACTTTCCTTCTAGAATAGTATAAACTGAGGTTGGTTTTGACTTAAATGATGTTTATCCATGATTCATCTCTGCCTATTTAACTCTACTTTGTTTGGATAATTTTCAACATGTTACTTGCACTTTCATCCTCTGTTGTTGAAGTAGTCTGAGATTGTTCGGCAGTATGTGTAGGGTGGTGTGCGCTGGAATTGAAGTAGTGATCTGGCAGTTTGTTTCTGCAGTTTCCAGGAGTCTTGGGCAGTATGTGCAGGCTGGTGTGTGCTTTGGAATTGAAGTAGTGATCTGGCAGTTTGTTTTTGCAGTTTCCAGGAGTCTTGGGTAGTATGTGTACGCTGGTGTGTGCTGGAATTAAAGTAGTGATCTGGCAGTTTGTTTATGCAGTTTCAAGGAGTCTTGGGCAGTATGTGCAGGCTGGTGTGTGCTGGAATTGAAGTAGTGATCAGCCAGTTTGTTTATGCAGTTTCTAGGAGTCTTGGGCAGTATGTGCAGGCTGGTGTGTGCTGGAATTGAAGTAGTGATCTGGCAGTTTGTTTCTGCAATTTCCAGGAGTCTTGGGCAGTATGTGCAGGGTGGTGTGGGCTGGAATTGAAGTAGTGATCTGCATGGTGGTATGTATGGAGCTACAGCATGATTGCTGCATTTTCTGCAGTTTCTGGGTGAAGTCTTCAGTTTGGTTGTCTTGTGTTATGTGTTACTTTTCTGTTGCTCATGTTTCTTTTTGTGTAGTTCAGTCCCTTGGGCATGTCCAAGGTTCACTGTTCTAAAAGGCAGTCCCCTTTTTAGGTTGTAATTCGTTTATTTTCTAATAAAATTATCGAGTTTACCCAATAAAAAAATTGCATCTGTAATGTTTATAATTAACTAAAAGCAAATTACACATGATTTCTACTATAACAGTTTCAAGAGGAAAAGTTGGCTTCTCTTTGGCACCAAAATAAAAAATAGAAAATTTTCTATAGAATTGCGCAAATACATAGAAACCATATTGATTCACATAAAAGAAAATAAATAAAAATGCATAAAAGATATCATCATGGCTGGTTTTTTTCTCCAGTTTCATCCTAAACAGCAAGTTCCATCCTAAACAACTTTGAGTTCCATCCTAACATCCTCAAGATATCTTTACAGCTGATTTTTTCAAATTCTACAGCTTCTCAAAGTACAAACTGGAGAAAGACTGAAGCTTCTCAAATTCTGCAGCTGCAGTAGAAACTTATCCAAGCTTCCCATCCAACAACCGGAGAAAGACTGCAAGGTTGATGGTTCCAGAAGATTTTTTTGTTTTTTTGGATAATCTGGAAATTTTATAAAAGAATTAAAAATTATGACAACCTAACAAGGGGACTCCCCTTTAAAACTAAATCTTTTGGATAAGCCCAAAGGACTAAGCAAAAAACAAAATAAGAGCAAACAAAAGGATATACACCCTTTTTACAATAAAAGCAAACAAAAAGATATACACCCTTGTACAAAAAGGACCAACCAAAAGCTATACATTTTTTCTCTAGTATAAGCATCACTAAGTGGCAATCTGATAACTGCCAAGTCAAAATCGTCAGAGAGCTCCAAAATATCAGCTTCCAGCTACTGATTGCTTCTACACAAGGTACATGTACAATTGGACTCTGTCCACCAGTCCTGTAGAATGTCTCCAAATCAATGAACTATGCATAAAAAAAAAAAAAAATGGCAGCATAAAAAAGACTATTAAGCAATCTAATTACTCCAGTTTTAATTTTGAACACCTAAGTCAAACAGTATCCAAATCAATGGAGTTGATGCCCTTCAGCTGATGAAAATGAACATCCAACCTCCTGATCTTTATGTTCTTTTGATCCCTGTGCAAGATACAACAAGAACTCAACAACATTAGTAGACTGGGAAATGTACACACACACACACACACACACACACATAGTACATGTGATTCTAAAATAACAATCTTGAGCTCCATACATTTCTACGATTCACATACATGTTGAAACATCAACTTAAACAAAGAAACATAAATAAATTACATACCTGAGATGCTTCATTAAATCCAAGTATGAGATTAGGATTAGAACTCATAGCAATTTCCAACTTTCGCAATTTCTTATTTTTGGCTTTACGAACAATTTGTTCAACCTTCGACTGTTTTCTTTTGAATGGCGGACGACCTTTGCTGCGAACAACCCGTGGAGTAAGAATATTCCTGCTACCCTCTTTGGAAGTACCGCCAACAGCTTCACAATTTGTTGTACTATTAGATGACTTGTTTAGTTCTTTATCAATCTTGCCAACACTTTGATGCGACATCAATTTGTTCTCCATATCATTGATCATTTGCATCACCATATTACAATCATCCTTATTACTTGATGCCAAATCTGCTACCTTAGTGAACGAATTACACAACTGATCAAATCGTTTTCCTTCAACATTAGTGCTCCAACTATTATAACTTATCTTAACCTTGGTATGCCATCTGATTATATTTTTCCTCCACCGCCTCAAAATGTATTTTTCTGGTACTTGGAAAATTTGCTTACGCGTCAACACTACAATTGCATGTCGACACAAAATTCCTCTAAACTCAAACAATCGACAGTTGCAACGAATATCGCAAGATGCTTCATCAAAGCAAACAACAAAAGGATCACGACGGCGAGTCTCTCCAACCACAACATCTTCTTCTACTATAAATTCCGTATAAGAATCAATCTCTTTGGAAGAACATAAATCACAATAGAGCTTACCAGCAACCTCTTGTTGAAACTCTTTAAATTTCCCAATGGTATATGCATCTTGAAATTGTTTCTCAATAGCATAAGTGCTTATGCAAGGGATCCATGATGTGAAAGATTTAAAATCAGCCTCCTTTCCTTTCTTTTTCCACTTTATCACGCAATGCATTTTCATATTGTTCCACAAACTGTTTTAAAGTGGTTTTTGAATTGACATATCCATCAAAGAATGCATGCATACTTTCACTACGTTGAGTAGTAGACATACCGCCTGAAAGTGTCTTTTACAAAAGCCGGCACCCAACGCGTCTTTCATTATACAATCCAAGTAGCCAACCATTATCGTGAAGGTTGTGTTTATCAATGAATCTATTCCAGCGTTCATCAAACACCTCACGTGTCAATGAATCATACACGACATTCTGCAAAGAAAACTTAATATGTTCATATTGGCCATAACCTCTTAACTTTTCAGGGCAATTTCTTCATTATATGCCACAAACACCATCTATGTCGTATATTAGGGAACACAATCTCGATTGCATTTTGCATTGCCTTATCTTGATCAGTGATTATTGCCTTAGGGGCACAATTCAGCATACATGTGAGCCAAGATTGAAAAAGCCATACAAATGTTTGTGTGTCCTCGTTGGAGACTAACCCACAACCTAACAATATTGAGTGGCCATGATGATCAACACCAACAAAACAAGCAAACGGCATATCATACTTGTTGGTCAAATATGTCGTGGTCAAATGTTACAACGTCACCAAATTCTTTAAATGCGGCCCTACTTCTTGCATCCACCCATAAAACATTTTTTAATCGACCCTCTTCATCTAAATCCATGGTGTAGAAGAAATTTGAATTCTCATTTTGCATTTTCAAAAAATATGTTTGGATTGCAGAAGCATCTCCAACACCAAGTCGAGCCTCCTAACTTTTTCAATGTAGTTTCTACAATCTTTCGTAGGAAAGGCAAATTCTCAAGACGCCTTGCTTCAACTAATAAGGAATGAAAGCTTTTATTTGGCCTAATCCCAGCCCTATCATTCACTTCCAGCTTCCTTTTCACATACGGTTGTATTACACGATTGCTCTTGAAAAATCTAGTTTTGGCAGGACTACTGAGTTCATGGTTATGATCAAAGACTACTGAACATATCTGCCATTTTCCGTCAGAGCGTACCGATGCACCAACTGAGCCTTACAATCGCTTTTTGTCACGGGATGCATTTTAAAGGCATTTCTAGAGTTATTGCTCGACTTCCCACTACGAGAACAAGTCAATGTTGCAAATCTTACCTCTCCATCATCTCCTTTCTTTGAAGTTCTTACAATTACTTCAAAACCCATTTTATTCCCATAGTTTTTGTAGTGTTGGAAAAGCTTATCAAATGAATCAAAAGCCATTCCAGCCTAGGCTTCCATTCCTCTTCGCACTTCTTGTATCTCCTGTTTCTTGTTTATTATTATCCTAATTTATTGATATAATAAGAGCCAAAATTAGAATATAATGATAGGTAGCAATAATACCATAGAAAGATTAAAATCATATTACTGAATGAAAAGAAATTACAAAGAGATTACCTCAACGACGTTCAATTGAGAAAAAGAGCTCTCTGATTTCTTTTGACTACTCTCTTCCATCTTTGGTACTATGATGTAAACAGATTACCCTAAATAAAATACAAAAAATATTTTTATGTTATATAATATGATTCAATAATTTAAATGAAAAATAATATTTTTAATTAAACAATTGTTGCACCAGAAAAACTATATATGACCCAATAAGTGTAACACATTTTCCCTAATTAGTATCAAACTAAAATTAAAACTTACCACCACTCAAACAAACAGCTAGCTCACTTGGTTCCTCAAAAGCAGCAAAAATGGCCCTCATAACAAAACCTTTCTCCAATTTTCCTGCAAGAAGCAGTACACCATCATTCAAAATCCTACTTCTACAGCCGAACAAATTGGACAACACATACGAAATAACAAGTCATGAGCAAAATCACACAACAACCATATCTCAATGGTGCAATTGGCAATCCTACTATATTGTCAAAAGCTGTTTTTTCAGAAATAATAAATAATAGAGCCCAAGTTATACAAAAAACCAAGTGATAACATTACATGCAATACAACTTGTGCTCTTCTTAATATAAAAAATAACAATAACAATCCAAATATATATACAACAATTTCACTCATTGATTTTAATTGCATACCATTCAAGAGACATACATATAAAATAACTAAATAGAATCCATTGCTTTAGAACAATAACTTAATCACAATTCTACAGCAAAATTTCTTAATTTTTTTTGGTTGAAAGATCAAATCTTTAAGGCCATGGCTACTAATCCAAGGTACTTGGTAATGGGGAAGAGATGGGTGACACATGTCTGATCCAAAAACTTGGAATTGATTTGAAGAGTGTGTATGGAATACGACAATAGTTGTTTTCCTTACTTTCTTTCTTACACTTAATCCAAGCAATAGTCAAAGGAAAGAGAAGGGCTTGCAACAATTATCCCACATTCAACTTCATGAAAAGGAAGTGACATAAGTTACTGGACAAGGAACTGATTGCCCATAAACCTGTATCGAAATAGAAGGAGCTGCTCTCAAATCCCCTTTTTTCTGTTACAGTTAATCCTTGAAGGGGACATGCATAATATGCCAACAAGAGGACAAAGAGGATTAAGAGACACAAAATTTCTTTTTAAAAATCTTCTAGCGGATATCCCAGGTTTGAGCGGGGAGGATTTATGAAATTGGAATTGATTTGAAGAGTGTGTTAAAATCGTTCCCAGGGTAGATCATTCAAGTAAAAGCGAAACTCCAGATTTTGCAAATTTCCAATTTTTCACATTTGCTTTTAACACTTTTTATAACATTTTCCATTACCGTATATGTGTTTTCTGCAAAACAACCCAAATCATTCCCAAACCCAAATCGTTCCCATCTCCTTTGCTCATGCAAAGTAAATCCTTTGTAATGCGTGCTTCAAGAACTCAACCGCGAAATGGTGCAGAAAGGCAATAGCGAGTAAGGTCGGCGAAGTTGGAGTGCGATGGTGGTGCGTTTGTGGAGTGAGATTGAGACATGAAGTGCGTTAAGCTGTGTGTTTTCTGCGCGGGAAAATTTGTGAAAAATGAATTTTGGGAGGCAATTTTGACTTTGGGCGCCTTTCAATCGTGCAAAACTGCAAATCACTTCCAATTGACTTTTTTTTTTTTAGGTGTTATGACGTGGTGATAAGCTGACGTGGCAAATAACATCTCATCTGCCACATCAGTCAGGATGTATCAGTCGGGAATATAGTCAGTAAATGTAGCATTATTGTTCGAGATGTCCTGATTTGTGTCTTCAACTTAACTGCATGTATTTGTATTATATTAGTAATTCACAGCAAAGGAAAGACAAAATTTTTATGATATATGTGCTTAAGCAATAAACCTTTTTTTTTTTTTTTAATATTGAATAAAAAATAAGAGATAAAACTGACTTTTTACTTAAAAATATCAAATGTTCTATCTCTAAAAATCAAATAATATAACAATGTCCTAACTAAATAATGAAAAAAATATAATAGGGCATATGGATAAACTTTAAACAATAGTTTTAATGGTCAAAGTCTCAGCCAAGCAAATTAAAAAAAAAAAAATATATATATATATATATATATATATATATATATATATATATATATATATATATATATATATATATATATATAGACACACACAAACATGCACAACAGTTTTAATATTATTATAGAGGGGTTCTTTGGATCTGGGATATATAAGAGAATGGGATAATCTTGGTCTATTTTGTAAGATTCCGGTGTTTAATTTGTAAATATAAAATATTATAATAATTTTTTATTACAAATAATGTTTACTATTGGTAATGTTGAGAGTAATATTATTACCTTGTTAGGAGGTATTATTAAAATATTACTAGGGTAATATGATTTTTCTACCTATTTTGCCCTTAATTAAAAACCATTTCGGACACAATTGCCCTCAAATGTCTACCAAATAATAATTACCCTGCCCCTCTACATTTGAGAAATTAGCTAAAACACCCAAACCACAAAAAAGTTAACAAAATACCCCAGCCATCCACGATCACCGCTGGCCGTGACTCACCACCGCGGCTGCTGGCGTCAATCACTATAATGGTGCACGACCGACAAGATCTAGCCGGTCGTGCCTCGGTAAGGCCTTTTCCGGTGATCCATGGCCAAAAACGACTAGATCTGGCGTTTCTACGGCTGCTTCACGACCAAAGATGTGGCTGTGAAATTGCCATAGATCTGGCTATTTTTCGACCATGAATTTGTGATCGATGACCATTTTCGGCTTTGCTGACACACGGTCGACCATATACGACCAGTTGTACTCCATTCCGTCAACTGCTGGCGGTGGTGGTTGGCTGCCGGCAGTGGCTTGGGGTGGGTGAGGGTGATTTTTTTTTTTATAAATTAAAGTTTTATATGACCATGGTGTTTTAGCAAAATTTCAAATGTAAGAAGTTAAAAAAAATGATTCAAAAAAAAAATAATAAAAAATACTATTATATTAATATTTAAAAGGAGAGCAATTTAGTAATCTATATAACATACCCACTCATTTATCCTCCCAACCGAACATATTATTCACTAATTTATTCGAACTAACCAAACACATTTTCTAAACATTTCTAGTAATTTTTAAGATGATCTTTATTTCCGTTATTATAATATATATACCATTATAATAAAACATTATATGATCTAAAAGCTCCCAGAAGGGTATTTTTTTTTTCTCTAAATCTTTTATATCCGTTAGTGTATGCCCTAGGAACCAATTGTGTTGTCGGTTTCAGGACATTATACCTTGTAAATGTATTATGAATAAAAGAAAGAATTCTTATTTCACATGTTGATTTTCTGCTTCATTTATATTATATTATATTATATTTAATATTGCATGTGAAAATGTCTGGATGACACGGATCTTCAGAAGATCAAATCATCAAAGAATTCCCTATGCAAGTAATGTTAATTGGGCAATAACATTGCATAGTAGGCATGCTAAATGTCTCTATTGAATATCATGTGATGGTATTAGTGTGGGTGATTATAAAAGGTATGTCACTAAGGCATTAGCATGGATAAACAGTTAGTGAACTGTTTATCGAATAAGACTGATTACGATAAATCACACGGATATGGTCAATGATGCATCGTAGGATCATGCTAGTGTACCACTGATTCTTAAACCTGAGACATCACAGTTGGATTCAACATAGGATGCATATGGTTCATATGGTGTATAAGCACGAGACTAGTCATGTCTTGTGTAATAAACCGGTTTGGTCATATGTTATTCATGTGCGAGGACAAGTGATGGTCAAGATAGGATCCGTTAACTCAAAATAGTTTAATCTCGAGTTCTCAAACGAATGTCAATAAACATTGGAAAAGGGAAATCTCTGGACAGAGTATAATGAATGTCAAATGAAAAGTAGTTTCATATTGACGAGTTCCATTGTATCGATTGACAATTCGATTAAAGATTAAGTTAAAGGTTTTGACATACCATGAACCATTCTTAATCAGGATTAGATAACGGAAAGATTTGACTACACGATACGTATGATCAGAATAGGTTCATTAGAGTTTACACTTTATTGTGGTTTAGGGGTTATAGAACATTGCTAGACGTCTACCATAATCAGTAGGAGTTTCGATTATAAAGAATTATAACGAAACATATCAAAATCAGATATTGGGCCCACGGCTAAATCACAGTGAACCAAAATGGTCACACATAAAACCAAGCTCAAGGAGAGAGAGTAATCCATATCATTAATCAGATTAATGATGTTCGGACGTAAACGGTTAGATCCGAATTAATGTATTGATGAGAAATGATTATCCATGAATAGCTAGCACTAACCAAGGGTAATAAAGATTTATTAAATATTATTATTGAATTGGATTCAATGATAGGGGCAAAAGTGTATTGGTTTTATTCTAAAGGGTTAGAATATTTAATGGAATTAAAATTTGGTCTAATTATGAATTAACCATAAAACCAAGTACTTGAGATAAATGTTTATTCTCAAGTTAATTTAAATTGTTTGAGTCTTTCCTAAAACAATTTAAAATTACATTTTGTGCCCATGGTATATAAATTAAGTTTTATACAATTTTAATTCAATTGAATCAATTAAAAGCAAAATCACCCTCTCATTTTCTCTCTCACTCTCTCAGCTCTTTCTTCCTTGACTTGTGTGGATCACATTTTGAGGTTATGCAAGTTCATTTGAAGAACTAAGATTTTAAGAAAGAAGATTCAAGTGTTGAATAATAAAGGAGTAGGTAATATTTCATCCTTACCTTGAAATTTTTTGGGCTTATGTATTATATTTGAGTTCTACCTTTTATTCATTATCTTGTTCATCAATGTTACACTATTTTTACGTCCAAAATGCATGAATATGAGCCATATCAAAATGACGTGATACTTTTTTAGATAGGATTGGTATCAATTTCATTCTTCACCTTGAAATAACATACATATGTGACGTTTCAACGATTATATTTTGTTTTTTTTGTGTTAATTCTAGATCTTTTTATTTTTATGATTTAAAGAAAATTTATTTTTCCTTAGATTTAAGCTTTATCTTCTCTTCTTAATTACTCTATATAAATTTACAAAATCGTGATGACATATGTGCTTAAACAATAAACCTTTTTTTTTTTTTTTAAATATTAAAAACAAAAATAAGATAAAACTGATATTTTTTTAATTAAAAATCAAGTGGTCTATCTCTAAAAAGGAAAATTCTAGAGATCAAATAATAAAATAATGTCCTAACTAAATATATAAGACAAAGTCGAGTGATAACTGTAAGAAGCCAAAAACTAGGCCTTAATTTCGGGAGTTAAAAGAACCATTTAACACATACGACAGTCAAAACCAACAGATTTACCCATTATCCAAGCCGCTTTCCTTGAATTCTCTCCAACCTTTTGCTCTCTTCTTACACCATAACATCATAAACTTTTGCAAATTAAATTATTTCATAATTTTCAAATCATTTTTCTTTCTCGATCGATCTTCGTTGAATTTTTTTTTTTTTTCCTTCGCATCAAAGGAATATGTATAGATCGGTAAGCTTTACCCGAGTTGCCAATGACTACTTCATGCACACATCACCAAAGCCGGTTCCGGGAATGAGAACGGCGTCGTCGCCGATGGAAGTGGATGAGCAGGCTGCTTATGATCCCGTTGAGGAGATGGCTAAGAAGGAGAAGTCACGTATCAAGTTTGCTGAGAATGCTGTACATGCCATTCCATTTGTTCTACTTCTTTGTGCTTTAGTTCTATGGTTCTTATCTAATCCAAGTAAGGCTTACCATTCATCATATATCCACTAATTAATAAAAATTAAATTGATTTGAGTGAATTAGTTTTAAATATATTTGCAGTTGTAAATGTGGGAGTAAATAAAGCAGATGCAGTGGCAGCAAGAATTGAAGGATTGACGATCGAAGGAGACATCGATACAGATAGTGTGGACGGTACTCAAACGAGCATTTTACCTATGGAATTGGGGGATATGGACAAACCAGCACCCAAATTACCAAAGAAAGCTTTGAGCGGAAATCTGTGAATCTATATATATAGATCATTCAAGTGATCGTACATCAAATTAAGTTTGGGACGTTTATATATGATCAAATTTTCACGATATAATTAGCTCTTAATTGCATGCTCTCCTTTTGTGGAATTTTGTTTTTGAACCCAGTTTGCCATATTAGATGCAAGTCGTATTTCCTCGAAAGAGAGTTTAAAGATCCATATCAGAGGTAGACGTGAAGGTTTGAATAGCATGTTTTTGCCATTTGCATTAGTTTATGTACTCATATTCCCTTAATTCAGTTTTAATAATTAGTTTAGGAAAGGAATAACGACTATATATATGTATAATGGGTAAAATTAATATGACTTCTTTTGTGTATGGGTTAATTTCATTTATCTTATCATACAATTGATCTAACAATTTTTATAAAGAATGAAAAACACCATATATAAAGGTTTTTAATATTTTTACAAGGTATTCCGTCCACGCACACTGAAAGTGGGTATTCAACGGCACTAATAAATCGTCAACACTTCGGTCTAATAATGGAAATGGGAATATTAAACGTCACTTAAAACTATCACATTTAGCTCCTGCTCCACACCGTTTCAATAAAAAATCAACCCTCTTCTTTCTCACGATTCTTCCACTTACACCTCTCCACCTTACTTAGATATACTAAAGTAAAAGCACTTGCCACCGATTCTGCATCTCCAATATCAACTATGGTCAAAGCCATTAGGGTTCATGAACTTGGCGGACCTGAGGTTTGTAGTCTGTTCCTTATTTCCTGATCAATTTGTTGTATTATTGATTCCAATTTATGGTTGTTTTATTATATTATACTACCGTTGAATATGAACTTTTTATAAATTTACCTTGTATGCAATCTGGGTCATTTATAATTTTAATTCTTAGAAATGAAACATTAATATGGGAAATGCAAGAGTTATTACTAAGTTTTGTAAATGGAGATGTTTTCTGGGTATAATTTATTACTTTTTGTTGTGCGTGATTATGGTAGGTTCTGAAGTGGGAGGACGTGGAAATAGGGGAGCAATTGGGGTTAATTTTATCGATATTTACTTCCGGAAAGGCGTTTATAAGGCTGCCACAATGCCCTTCACCCCAGGTGTGGCTATGTTATTTTATATTTCCTATTTTCCATTTTCAAGAAAGAATGACTCCTAGTTATTTAAACAATAATTGCTTATTAGATGCATTGTGCAAGTTATTGAGTATGGCATAGCCCTTGTTATTTTCTTCTCTGTAGACTGTAAGTGATGTGCAAGTTAGTGCAAGATGCTATGTGATTAATAATCGCTAGAAGATTATGACAATTCTTAAAGTATCATTTTTGTTATGTGATCGTTTTGGTCTAACCTACTGCCACATTCAGTTGGCTTTATGTTCTTCAAGCAAGTAGCAAGCAAACTCCTTTGGTAGTAGAAGTTACTTTCTGTATTTGATTCTAAGTTAATCTAGGTTGCTGTGTTTTTTATGATGTTCGATTAAGTATACCTGCTTGGTGAGCCAAGGTGCTAGGCATTTGCTCATGCAGTATCGTGAATAAATCAGCTGCAAGGCTGCTAAATGACTTTTGTTTCTCTATGTAGGTATGGAGGCTGTTGGAGAGGTAATTGCAGTGGGCCCTGGGCTTACTGAAAGGCAGGGAAGTTGGAGATATCGTGGCTTATGCTGGCAATCCAATGGGTTCATATTCTGAAGAGCAGGGCCTTCCTGCAAACAAAGTGGTTCTTGTTCCTTCTTCTATCTCACCAGTTATTGCAGCTTCTGTCATACTTAAGGGAATGACAGCTCAGTTTCTACTTCGCCGTTGCTTCAAGGTAGGTATCATGTGCATCTTGGAGCATTTGCTCTTCCAAGTTCCATTACCAGGGCATGAAATAGTTCTTGGCCAGAAAACTTATGATACGAAAAACTCATGTTGGTTGCTATATTTTAAGAATTCCTGCTTGTATCAAGAGGATTGATATTTGGCATTTTATCAATGATTGTACATGTCAAAGTTGTTGTCATAAATGTGTGCAGAATGAGCCACATAGAAAAGAGAGCAATGAAAAATGATTTTCTGGAGGAAAACAATTGATTTATTAATTGTAAGCTAATATAACTATATTGGGAAAACATACTTTTAAGTAGGTTATCCTTGAATTGGACGTCTCTATGGCTAGCAAAAACAAAAAAGTTTGGCAAATGGGCATAACGTGACTTTATTCTCCTTATTATGTAAAGATGTGTTATATTAGTCGCCAACAGTGCATCTGTGTTAGGATAACTGATTTGGAATTTAAACAACTAAAAGTTTATTGTATCCACTTGAGGACAAATCGGGGGATCTTTCCTAGTTGTCCCATAAGGTTATGGATATGGAGCTCGTTAGTTATATTATTGAAAGCAATTTGATCCACAAGCTAGAACTGATTCTGATTAATTGTCTAGAAGAATTTAAATCAATAATGAAGTTGTTTTTTTGTAAAATGTTGCTAAGATGCAATCCAGAATCCATTACGAGTTTTGGTTGACGTAAAAGGTTGTTGGGTTTAAAAGGTCTGCTACTTTGTACTCTTAAATTTGTTGGGAGTCAGTTCTAACATCCAAGTTTTACCATATTCAGGGATCACTGGCATGCTTAAAGCTTCAGGGTTACATGGTGAGTTTTGGGCAGTCTTCTGGTACACCAAATCCAGTTCCCTTATCAGCACTGGCACCAAAATCTCTGTTCTTGACGAGGCCTTCTCTGATGCAATACACGACAACTCGGGATGAGTTGCTGGAAACTGTGGGGAGGTATTTGCCAACGTTGCATCAGGTGTCTTGCGAGTTCGTGCAAATCATACATGCCCATTAGCACAAGCAGCACAGGCACATGCAGACCTGGAGAGCCGAAAAACATCTGGATCGGTTGTGCTAATACCATGAAGTTGAGCAGTCTGTTTCATCTTTCACAGAATAGATAGAGGTTGTTTGGTCAAGTGTGTTGTCAGCCTTGCTATGTATGCAAAGATCCATGTCCAGTATGTTATAACCTACGCCTCAACTCCAACCAAAAACACACAGCAATTTCAAACAACACAGATCACACACACACACAAAACACTAAGAATTACTGTGGTTCACTTGAGCAAGCTACGTCCACGTTGAGCTCGGAAAACCAGCGAGCTCGAAAAACCAGCGAGCTTGCTACACTATATTTATCAAGATCACAGTACACATTACACATTACAAACCGAATATCAAAACCCCCTCAAATCTTCTCAAGATCTAGTAACTTCCCTAGAGACACTATTCCCTGTATCCCTAATGACTTGAAACCAACCACTTGATTAACAGTTACAAGATTCAAGACCATAAAAACCCAAACCCTAGCAGACTCAATTTTTGCTCGATAGAGAAGAAAGAGATACAATTGTTATTCTGTTTCGATTCTGCCCTGTTTGCCTGCTTTTATATCATTGACCACAAGACTCCTTTTCACCGTTAGATCTTCAGCCAGCCAACGCTCAGGATTAATCTCACCATTAGCTTAAAACGGCGTCACTCCATTTAATGATGAAACGTCACCGTATAAAGCCATCACACCAATACAGTAACTATACGTGGTCACCAAGAGAAGTCGTGTTTGCAGTATGGTAGCAATAAAAATGTAGAATTCTGGACATTTGACTTGTTTTTCTGCTTGTAATCATGTTGATGATACTTTGCTTTTGGTACTAGTATGGAGTGTGGTTGTGAATATAGAAGATGAAGCAATTGATTTTGACATTCCATATAAACTCATTGCAAATATATTTGTAAATGTGATATTTCATCTTGAGAGTAAAGGCTTGAAAATCTGTGTGAAATTTGTAATTTGAAAAAGATTCAATTCAAGTATCCATCTTATAAGTAACACTTTGCCACTCTCGTTTATTAATTCACACCTCTGTCCTCTCAACTCTGAAGCTTTGCCATCTTAGTGCTTGAAGTATTAAACCCCATGCGCTCACAACTCTGTTTCTTCTGTTACTCACACGGTCATCCCACGCGCTCACAAGGATACATCAATCAAATTTACGCTAGGGCCCCATCAAATTGAAATATCAAGCGCGTCTTCTGCTCTGTTTTACCCAAATCAGTTTTGTTTTGATTCTGTTTTACGTGCGGCCGCATGAGCACTTTTAGACATAATTATTATTATACGATTTGGTTTTATTGTCTGCAGTTTTGTTGAAACACATGGTGGGGAAGGTGGCGCCAGGGGGACAGGAGAGGTTTCAAAGGAGGCATAACGCCGACGGAGCCATGGAGTACTGGTTGGAGAGGGCTGATTTGGTTAATATTCGCAAAGAGGCCGGAGTTGAGGATCCTTATTGGATTCCACCGCCTGGTTGGAGCCTTGGTGATAACCCGATTCAGGATCCTGTTTGTGCCACGGAGTTCAAGCTGCTCAAGGAAGCCATGGCCAAAATGGAAAGGTTACTACGTGCCTGAGGCTTGTAAATTTCCTTATAACAAATTGATGTTGAATAATACTGATATATATCTGTGTTTGTTTGGAAATCTACAGGAACATGCAGGAGCTCTTGTTAAAGAAGCAAGAGGATGATGTGGCTGTTGTAAACACTCCAAGTTCTTGTAATACGAGTCAGAACTTTGATCATGACTTCTTCTTGCTTCCATTGAAGGTAAATGATTAACTAGTGAACAGGGGATTTGATCCCCAGAGTGTTGTCAATCTAACTCTTTCGGTGTTTGTTGGATTGTTTTAGCAGGAGATGTATACAGATTTGGTGAATAGAAAGCTAGGATTGAAGGACAAATGATGGAAGTTTCAAGTTCTCTTCGTGGAATGGAGGTATCAATTGTTAAACCTTCAACTACTGAGTTTCCTTTTATTTCTGATATGTTTATCTGCTTTTGAATCTTTGTCCCATAATTGAAAACATGTGGTGATTAATCGTACAATAATTAATGCTGGACATGATTAACAAACATTCGTTGGTATTAATTAGTTAATATTTTAGTGATGATTGGTTATTTATGGTGTCTCTGTTTAAAGCTTTAAATAATTTCATATATTGCATAAATTAATGATAATCATGCAGTTTCTAATTGAGAAGCTAAAATCATCAGGGGAGGAAACAAACAAATCAAAATCAACCCCAGCACAGTTACTACAAATGTGATCAACAATATCACCTGCGGCTACGACAAAAGCAATAATCTAGAAGATAAAGCCACCAAAATAGAAAGACTGAAGAGCGGCTTCATGATTTGTAGGCCACAGGGGAGTTTGATATGGCCAGACATGGCAATGTCGGCTAAGGATGTAGTCCCTCTTGAAGATCTCATTATGGTCCCAACACCTCCCTCAGATTCCTCTTCCTCCACCTCACCACCACACCTCCTACTCTCTCGCAACCTTCCCCAAATGCAAAAACCATTCAATATCCCTGTTCAAGCCACGGCCTGAGAGGCGCCCCATTGTTGTCACTGCTGTTTCATTTGTATGTATAACTTCACCTGCTATCTCAATTTCATTTTTATCATAGTCATTTTTTTTTTTTTTTTTTGCTATGTATTGAAGATGATATATATTAAAGTTGGCATGCGCTTTTTGTTACAGTTGCAACCTGAAAAGCAAGAGGATGCTACGAGGCAAACCGTGGGAGGTGAAAGAAAGGAAATATTAATGGATTGTGAGCAGGAGAGAAGGGGATGCTCCTCAACTTCATCATCATCTTCTTGGCTGGCTCTAGCCACCCCGAATCCACCTTTGCAATAACGGGGTTGAACATTTATTATTATCATCGTCATCATGACCACCCAATCTATATTTATATTTGTTGTTTTAGCAAGGAAAGAATGATAATTTGGCTCTTATATTATATTTAGAGGTAACATGCATGCAAGATGGTTTTTCAATTTAAGAACTTTTAATCTTATTCTTGAAAAAAGTAAAAAGGGTATAGTTTGTCTTTTAGGATTTACTTATATAAGACAAGACATAAAGAACAAATTGAAATTATTTGAAGAATGTGAATGTACTTCTCTTTTCGGAAGATACTTTTTCAAGTATAGATTACAACAAACCTTTGTAACCCAAAAAAATAAAAAAATAAAAAAATCAATCAATCAAATTCTACAGCTTAGAATATACATTTGAACTATTGTTGGGAATGTCTTCAAGGTTGATGTGACGAGAGAGTGCAGTCGTGAGCTTCTTTATATCATCTGTAGTATGCACTGCAGTTAGGGTTACCCGTAATCTGAAAAAGTAAAAGAAAAGTAAGCGATCAGCAAAATTTTCGATACAAAATATTACAATATAACTGACAATGTTGATAGACATCAACCCAAGTTGGTCCAATCTTCAACAACATATAGAACATAATATGAATCTCCGTGGATTTCTTTAATAAGTTCTCAGTTTTCTATACATACTTCCAATACGTTCTATTTTTGGTATGTTAGTTGATGGATGAACAACTTTGCTAAACTGAATACTGAACATGATCTAACTCTAACACGAGCCATTGCCAGGAAGTTCACTGTGTGAGACAGGAGACTAAAGGAATCTGCGGTATATTGTTAACCCAACACATGTTTTGCATATGTTTGAAAGCTACATGTACCATTATAAGTTACAATAAAGTATTTCCATCATGCATTGTTCACGAGGATCTAAATGGACAATTTTGGTTCAGCCACTGGCAAACCAAAATTGTTCTACATATGAAAAGTTGTCTCACAATATCAACAACCGTTTTTAGGCATATTAGAGGGAACACTTGGGAAATACAACCGTACCAGATGGGAGTGAACATTATAGGAAAGTTGGAAAGACTCATACAACTGAGACTAAGACATGTTAACAGAAAGTATAAAAAGTACTATAAAGGAACTGCAACAAACCTGCATGAGTAGGAAGGGACTGTTGGCCGTCTGATTGTAGTCACATGGAAACCAGATTCTAAGAGATGCCTGCGTTCAAAAATTGAAATGAAATGAAGCTGTTGTAGCCATGGCTTTAAGCACACAAACCAGAAAGAGCTGAGAGAGAAGAGAGGAGATACCTGCTAGCTAGGAGGGCCTTCTCTTCACTCAATTTGGAATAACTATTCAACTCTCTGTCATTGGAACTCACATCTAGTGGCAAAACTGGTTATACCACAATAATTCATCATAAGATTGCTTTACCTTTTAAAACATCTATTTACATTCCATAAGTGCTAGTACCCATTAATGGGAAACTAAGTAAGACAATCCAAGAAATGTTATGCCACTAATTTTCTTTAAATAAACTCAAGGAAAAGTATTGTCTGTACCATGTGCTGCAGCAGCAATGAGAATTGATGCAGAAGTTGAAAATATAAAAGAACGACCCCTAGATTGTATGAACTGCTTCCACCTTTTGCTGTATAGAAACATTCAGAATATTTGTATGTATTATAACCATCATCATATAAATATATTACACCATCATCATATAAATATATTACATATGCACATAAAATGCTCTTTATAGCAAACAAGAAAATGGAAATCATAAAATGCATCAGTAACTATTTTGTGCAAAAATCAATAGCTTTCAAGCTATGTCGCACCGAAAGAAAAAAATAGCTTCATCAATCCGCAAAGAAGCAATCAAAACCAAAATTTTGAATGTAGATATCTTTTATTGTTTGTATCAAAGAAACGAATTATGTTCCTTCATCATTGATCCTACAAAAACCTTCAATACTTATACGCTCAAGCTAAAATGGCTTCTGCTTCTGTTGAGATACCAACAATGGAAACACGTAAACTTAAATTGGGGAAACTCATGCAATTTTTTTTAAGCATTAAGTTGATTCAAAGTCGTTCTTTCTAAGCAATTTCATTGCACTTGTTTCTGTAATAGTTTAACACCAGATGTCTGTTGACACTGCAACAATATGCTAGGCAATTCTTCAATCACCAAAAGTGATAATTAAAGAGAAAATTTCGAAGGAAATCTATTGAAGTGCTAAAATAACCTTGTTGTAGGCCTACATTTCAGCAAAAAAGCACAATGTAAGGGAATTGTTCTGCTTTCTGTTCTTAACAGAACAAAAAGGGCCAGGTTCTCGTACTTACCTGCATGCTATGAAACCACCATGACAACCTGCCGCCTTACTCAGAGTGCCTATGCATATGTCTATATCTCTTTCGCAATTGAATTCCTCAGCCACTCCCCCACCACTTTTGCCACAGACAAATGTTCCATGAGCCTGAAGATAGTTAAGGAATAGTTACTTGGTGCTGGCATGCACCTGGAGATAATTTATGAAGAAGATACCATCTTTCCCTATGCCATACACTATAAAATTTTGGACAAGCTTTTTAGCATATGAAAGAGAGAAAAGAGAATATATATATCAACTGAAAAATGATTTATTGAAGAATCAATATAATTAGAATAGTTTTTGAAAAACTGAAATGTTAGACCTTTTTATGTAGCATAATTTAAAGGCTTTAAGTGTGCAAGAGATAAATGAGTATGTAGTCCAATTCCTCAACAAGTGTCATGTAAAAGACAAACTCTTAACAATTTCTTCAAGTGATAAATACTTGAACATTTTCTTTTATGCCTAGAAATTCCCCAACCTTTCTTAAATTTTCATGAATTTTAAACTGGGGATTACAAGAAACTTATTGGATGTATCCAAGTAAGTTCTTTCGGGAGTGTTTTACGCCTAACCTCTTGGTTGATTCCAAAAGTCTATACCGCTTAACCCAACCCTTGAAGTCAAACAAAAGGGTAGAACACTGGACAATCAAGAAAACTTACATCATTTAAGACTAACAAAAAGCCATACTTCTTGCGAAGCTTCACAAGTTCAACCATTGGTGCAAAGTCTCCATCCATACTAAAAAAAGCTGCAGAAAGAAGAGAATTAAGCACATCGTCAAGAAAATATGCTAGAAGTTAAAACATCAGGATTTTCAGCAGTAAAAACATTAAAAAATAAATAAATAAATAACACAACATATAAACATAGTAAGACCAGCAATCTGTCAAACATATGGTATATTACCAAAACACCTAGCAAATATTTCCAAAAGACTCGTTGAAGTCACTCAGAGGACTGTGAACCACAGAGCAGTAAGGTTTCGTAGACAAGATGCAAAATATCCAAGGTATAATACACTCATAAATGGTGTCAACCAGGTATCTGAAGTTTACAATCTTATTAGGAGATTTAACAGAAGTAGCTTCTTGAACTGCCTTGAGCATGTCGTGGCCTTACCATTAGATACTCATCTCTGGAGGCAATCTCATCTCCTGAAAATCCAAAAAGAAACGGTTAAGTATCAAATAAAGTCTCCACTCATATTGTTAATAGCCCTGTCCAAGTAAAATCCAAGGAGCGACACTAGTGCATAAATCGTTCACCAATAACTATATGACAATGTTTGGTAAGCCAAACTGTCCTGTAGCATTTGCAATACTATAATGAATATTATATTGGGTATATTTTAATCATAAAGTATTTTTTGATTAATTTTAATAAATTTTACAACCTAAACCTATTGTACAGAATTATGTATACATCAAGTATACACGGTATTAATTAATACAATATGTATTAATTTATTCACTATGAATATGATACGGGGCCATTGTACAATCCTACAAAACGTTAACTAAAATCTTGGCAATATCATCCCTAAAAAACCAATTGATAAAGACAAGCAAAACCAAGTATAATGAATATCATTAAAAACAATCAACATAAGACAAAGAAAGGGAGCAAAAGTACCAGAACAAGGAATGCCATGGAGCCATCTGTGAAAGGTGGAGTCAGAGATTGATATTTCAACGGCAGATCGATCCCAGGGTTGCATTTCATTGAACACCTCGTAATCATCGTCACGTTCTTCGACGGGTGGAGATTGTTCTGGCTGTCGTTCATTGGAGGAGACGTAAATGGGCCTTGGGGAGCGAAGCACTTTTTAAATTTGAAGCTTTGAGAGTGCTGCTTCGACCCAGTGGTCCCACTCCCACAAGTTCGTCTCCATTTCGCAAAATACGATGAATGGAGAACGAATGGGGCGGAACAGAGACAGAGTTTAACAGTTAGAGATGAGTTTAGTTGGAGTTGGCTGCTATTTACTCGACTGTCAAAGACGAAGTGGGTAATTGCAAGTTGGGCCGAGTCCGCGTCCGGGTCAGGGTCGGCGCAAGTTAATGTGGAGTCAAATATTCTCACTTTGTCATGTTTGACTTGGTTTCTGGAGGTTCGTATTTTGGTTCAATAATGCTTAATTGATTTTAAAAAAATAATAGCGGTAGTGCATCAAATTTATGCACTGAATGATATGATAAAATTTTGACCGTTAATTAATTTTAACTTAATATTAATCAATGGTCAAGATTTTACCACGTTATTCGGTATACAAATTCGATATACTATCGTTGGTGGCCGTAATATTACTCCTGATTTTAAATTAGTAATAAGAAGGGATTATCGGTCAATATGATGTATTGTCACATCCGTTTATAAGAAATAAATTGTATCATATCATTAGATAGTTTTTAATTATTTAAACTTTTTTATTAGTTAAATAAAAAATTACCCAAATTTAATAAACATTTTAAGTAAGACATCTTATGTTATTATTATTATTTTTTAAAATTTTGTCTGTGTCTTTATCACCAAATAACACAAAATCCTTATCCTCAATATACAAGTGAAAAAAAAAAAAAATCTGAATTAAGATTAAAATATAGTAATTATTGTGGTTTTTGTTTTTAAACTGTTAGGGCCAAAAATCGTCCTTGGCCCAAATAGGGAAATGGGCGCGACACTGAAGAAGCAGGCAAGCCCAATCCTGATATGACCCTACCAGGTTAGGCCCATTCGGTACAATGTGTAGCCGGCCCAGACCACGTGGGCACGAGCCTCCTAATCCTAGCCCATTTACCGAGTCCATGGGCGAGTATAGAGCCCACGATCTCCTCAGAATACTTCCCATTCCTGATCACTTTCCTGTTCGAAGTTACTCTCCTAATCAGAATCTCTTTCCTATTCGGATACTGGTAAGACAGCTCACCACGACCCTAATTCTTCTAGGGTTTGCATTAGAGTCATACTAGGATTCCTACTTCTACCAGGATTGGGAGACTAGATAGGGACTATATAAGCAGAGGCCAGCCCTCTCACAAAGGACATTCAACCTTCACACCGAAAGCTCTGACTTGAGAGCTTCACATCATTGTCGTAGTCACAGTCCCCGGCTAGACTTCCGGTAACCTTCTATTCCCTAGCCCTCACTATATTAGCCTTTCAGCCTTGCTGACTTGAGCGTTGGAGTGCCTACAGCAAACACCACCCTGGTGTTTCCTGTTCGCTTCATGCGTGTGTTTCTCTATGTGTGCAGGTACAGCAGATCGCTGGTGGCCTCAACCTCACGGGCTCAGACCCCCCTTTTCCGTACAGGTAGATTTTTGCATCTACAGTTTGGCGCCCACCGTGGGGCCTCTAGCAATCATTCGGCTTGACGAACCTTGCTACGTGGAGGAATATTCCATGGCTGACAATCCCGACGACGTTAACTCAAGCCTTGAGGCCAGACTGGAGGCTTTGACCACCCTCATGCAACAGAACTTGGACAAGGTGGCCGCGCTGGAAGCCGAAAACACATCCATCAGGGTTGAGAACTAGTCGCTAAAGGAGAAAGTAAGTCGATTCTGTGATCTCGAGTTTCTGCCCGACCAAGCACCCCCCAATCGGTTCCGCACCACTATCCCATCCATGCAACCCCTCTCCACACCAGAGCATCGACCCTCAGATTCTGGTAAAGGGCCGCATCAGTTAAACGCACTGGTGCTCGACTACTTCGTTCTGACTAATGGGGATAAAGATACAACAATGCGCGGTCCAGTCGACCCATCCCAGCCTCATGATCAAAACGATCCAACAATAGAGAGCCCGCAGGATCAACCCATCCCCACCATCCCACTTCACCTCCAGTCAACCCAAACACAAACCCCATTCGGCTTGGCTCACCCTTGCGGGTTGAACGGCCAAACCAAACCAACTCCAGCACTTGAGCCCATCCATCTTGACGGACCGAACGACTACGAGACAACTCCCCTGACCATTCATGTAGGGAAGAATAATAGAACAGTGACAATGGGAGTCATCCAACCAGAAGGGATGAACGAAGACACATGCTACGAAGGAGTGCACGACGGACTGATTTATCAGACTACCCCCGAGGGATGACCCAACGGAATGTACCAGACCCGGTAAGACGGGATGATCCGATAGTATCCCCTTCCCCTGTGGAACAATTACTAGCCAAGAGACTGGCCAACGTTGAGGCAGTGATGAGGCGCATCCCAGGAATGCCAATCCCAACCAAGAAGAGCAGACTAAATTGCTACGCCTATTCACCCTTTGTGGATGAGATCACCCTGGCTGACATGCCCCAGAAATTCACTATCCCCAACATGAAACCATATGACGGTACCACCGACCCGGATGACCACATAGCCTCATACAAGCATCGGATGTTCACTGTCTCCATACCCCGACCACTTAGAGAAGCCTGCATATGCAAAAGTTTCGGTTCTAGTTTGTCCGGCCCGGCACTCCAATGGTACACAAACCTCCCGAACGGATCCATCAATTCATTCGCTCAGCTTACTGACACCTTTGTGGAATAGTTCGCCAGCAGCAAGAAGCTAGAGAAGTTGTCGGCTGACTTGTACCGAGTATACCAACGAAGGGGAGAGCCATTAAGAGAGAATGTTAGCCGATTCAACAAAGAGAAGATCTCCATTCCCTCATGTAACCCCGAGACTGCTGTGGACACTTTCAGAAAAGGCCTCCTCTCAGATGGAGAACTATACAAAGAACTTACAAAGCTGGGCTGCACCACAATGGAAGACGCGGGCCCTTCCCGAGTTCCATTAGTCCGAGCAAGGTGGGAGGAAGAGAGATAACCGAGCGTCTTTATTTTAGATATTAACCTAAGGCGCGACGTGAAGCGTGAGTAGACCGGTAGAACACCGCTACCAACCTCCCACACGCAATATGGGCAGAACCAGAGGACCATATGATTGCCAACCCGCGAGAAATGATAACAGGGCATTTGGACGAATCCAAACATAAAATACTGAGAGTATATGCCTCAACGTCGAACCAACCCAGGTCGTAGCAATAATGAAAGGAATGAGATTCGCAGTCAAGTGGCCTGGTAAGCTCAATCCCGAGGCGAGGAGAGACACAACCAAGTGGTGCGAGTTCCACAATGATCACGGGCACAACACCGCAGACTGTATCGCCTTGCGGCTCGAGGTTGCCGCACTTCTAAAGAGGGGACATCTTCGTGATCTACTCACTGACAAGGGGAAGAACACCATTAGCCAGAAGAGCTCTAAACAACAGTCGCCCCCTCTGCAAGAACCCACACCGAAGGGTTTCTGCTCTCCTCTGGGAGGATCGTACTGGGGTAAGTTGTTATCATCGGCGAAGCGGTATGCTAGAACCAACAACCACCATGAAGTCCAGTCCATCCATCCGGTCTCGAGGTCATACTCTCATCAAGTAATTCAGTTCAAGGATGATGAACCGGTCACCCTGGCCGCTCCTCACCATGATGCTTTAGTCCTCTCCCTGTAAATAGCCAACATCCTAGTTGAAAGGGTGTTCGTAGATGGAGGTTCGTCAGCAAATATCCTATTCCTCGAAGCAGTAAAAACAATGGGGCTGGAAGAAGCAAATATCAACAGACGGCCGACACTGCTAGTTGGATTCAGCTCGGAGCAGAAATACACTATCGGGGAGATCATCCTTCCTATCTATGTTGGCGGAGTAAACAAATGCATACTTGGTGATCGATCCCGCCCATCTCCCTACAACGCATTTTGGGCCGGATCCATGACACGCTGGGCACTCCCATTTACCTTCCACCTGTGACGATTAGGTTTCCAACCAAGCATGGGAGTATGGGATCAAGGGTACACCCTAAAGCTTCAGGGACTCAGCATAAGAAAGCCTTCAAAGGCAAGGGAAACTCTTCATAGCAATTACAGTCTCATCCAACCTCTCGAACCGAGCCTGACCAACTGACCATTGAGGAGTTGGATAAAGTGCAGATACATCCGGATGACCCGAAGAGAAAGACACACATAGGCTCCCGCCTCGAACCCGAGACAAGAGAGAAGCTGATAGAATTTCTCAAAGTAATGAAGACCGCCGCTGGTCCAATGCCGACATGACCTGGAATCAATCCAGATGCAATGGTGGTCCATCCAACCTCAAGGCGGTATCTCGGATCACCCACCCGCCTTGCAAGCGGAGGAGGAAATTCGTGACTCGAGCTAAACTGGATCATCAATGAAGAGATTGAAAAGCTCCTAAGCAACGGCATGATCAGAGGTCCACTACCCGAATGGTCAAACGGGCGTTGTAGTCAGAAAAGAAAAAGAATGTGAAGTGCAGAGTTTGCACGACTTCACCGACGAACAAAGCCTCTCACTGCCCCAAGGATTCTTTCCCCTCCCACATATCGACATGATGGTAGATACAATCAGCAGTGGCAACTCCTCGGGCATGGATGCCTTCTCGGGATACAACCAGATTCTGATGCATGCGGACGACTAGGAGAAGACAGCCTTCATCACAGAGAGGGGAACCTACTGTTACAAAGTGATGCCATTTGGGCTGAAGAACACCGGGGCCACCTACCAACGTCTGGTCAACAAAATGTTCTCTGACCACTTAGGGAAGACAATGGAGGTGTACATCGATGACATGCTCGTCAAGTCCCTGATCGCCGAACAACACCTTGACCACCTTAGCCAGCATTATTGTTCTCCGGAAGTACAACATGAAGGTTCAACCCTGCATAAATGCTCATTCGGCTCACTGTGGGTAAATTCTTCCCGGGCTGAGTATGGTTATCACAAGGATACAAACCTGACCAGATCAGTGGAGCGGTCCTCAAAGCATACCATCCCCTCCCCCGACTTCATCAGAGATGTCCATACCTTGCAGGGGACGAGTGGCCGCCCTGAGCCGCTTCATCTCTAGGTCAGCTGATAAGTGCCATCTTCCATGCCCTCAAAAAATCCAACAAGTTCGATTGGACCCCTTCATGCGAAGAAGCCCTACAATAGCTGAAGAGGTATTTGACCACCTCCCAGCTTCTTTCCAAACCCATGGATGGGGAGAAGCTCCACACTTACCTAGCGGTCTCAGAGACAGCCATATCAGCGGTGCTAGTTCGGGAAGAAGAAACAAAGCACATCGGTCTACTACATTAGCAAGTCGCTCCTCGACGCAGAAACTCGATATAGCCAACTGGAAAAGCTTGCCCTCGCCTTCATCCATGCATCCAGGAAGCTTAGACCGTATTTCCAGTGCCACCCTATAGTTGTGATCACCTCCTTCCCGCTTAAGAAATTATTGCACAAACCAGAACTACTGCCTCCGATCATGATCTGGATGGCAGTCAGGCGAGTTCGGACGTGATCCTACCAACCACTACATACCGCCTGCCAAGTCCCTGTGCACCATGCACTTCATTGCCGATTCACCAAGCGCCACCACCCAGGCCGAAAGAGAATTACTATGCATGAACAGCCCACCACCCAGGCCGAAAGAGAATTACTATGCATGAACGGCCCACCACCCTCAAAGTGGACTCTCCTAGTAGACGGATCGAGTAATGTCAATGGAAGTGGACTTGGAATAGTACTAATCGCACTAGAGGGAGACATCATCCAGAGAGCAGCCTGGTGTGGGTTCAAGTGTACGAATAACGAGGCCGAATATGAAGCCCTCCTAGCTGGACTTTCCTTGGCCAGAGAAATTGGCGCCAAGAGACTAGAAGTGAAGTTGGACTCCCAACTCGTGGTCAATCAACTACAAGGTACGTATCAAGCACGTGAGTCAAAAATGACATCCTATTTGAGCATGGTCAAAGAGCTGCAGGCCGAATTCGAAGAGTTCTCAATAGTATAGATCCCCAAAGCTGAGAACAACCACGCCGACGCCCTCGCCAACCTTGGCTCAACACTCCCATGTTCCTCCCAGTCATCCATTCCCCTCTTATTCATGCAGTGGCCAGCCAATCCAACTGGAAGGAACCGCCACCAAACAAGTCTCCTGTAGAAGCCATGGGCGTTGAACAAGCCGACTGTTGGATGACCCCGATAATAAGGTACCTGGAAGACGATGAGCTCCCGGCTGGCAAGAACGAAGCACGCCGGATGAAAGCAAAAGCCGCCAGATTCACCCTACATGAGCGCCAACTCCTCAAAAAGTCGTTCTCGGGCCCCTACCTCAAATGCATAAGCCCAGAAGAGGCCCAAAGTGTTCTAGCCGAACTCCATGAAGGCGAATGCGGCAACCATGCAGGGGGGCGTAGTCTTGCTCACCGGGTGATCACCGCAAGGTACTACTGGCCGACCATACGCACCGATTCGACCGCTTATGCAAAGAAATGCGACAGCTGTTAGAGGTTTGCTCACACCTCCCACCAGAACGACTCCATTCCATTCTCACACCGTGGCCATTCATGAAGTGGGGAATGGATATCGTGGGAAAGCATCCATCTTGCACCTGGCAACGAGTCTTCATGTTGGCTGTGACAGACTACTTCACCAAGTGGATCGGAGCCGAAGCCTTCGCTCAAGTTAGAGACCGAGAGGTAAAAGATTTCATCTGGAAGAATGTGATCTGCAGGTTCGGAATACCAAAGGAGATTGTCACCGATAATGGGTCCCAGTTCATTAGTTCAGGCTTCAGGGATTTCTGTGACATGTGGGGAATAAAGTTGAGCTTCAACACCCCGCCCCAACCCCTATTCTAACTTCTAACCTGGCCACCAAGTCATCAAACAAGACAATCATGCAGACATTAAAGCAGCGATTACAAAAAGCTAAGGACGCATGGGCGGACGAGCTACCCGGAGTCCTCTGGTCATACCGAACCACGGCTCGATCATAAATTGGTGAAACCCCTTTCTCCCTGACATACGGTTCTGAAGTAGTCATTCCGGCCGTATCAGCCTGGCCCACCGTGCTCCAATGGGCGGACGAGAAATCAAACAGTCAAAACCTTTGCCAACCTTCCAGACAACTGTGGACGAGCTGCATGTGAATGTGAGTAGCATCCGACACGCTACCACACAGCCGCCCGATATTATAACCACAGCGTGAGGATCCGCACTTTCAAGATAGGCGACTGGGTCCTTCGTAGGGTCTTCCAAAACACCAAGGAAATTAACTCTGGCAAACTCGGCCCCATCTTGGAAGGCCCCTACAAGATAATCAAAGAAGCAGGGAAGGGCGCCAACAAACTCCAGACCCCCGAGGGCAAAGACATCAACAACAGTTGGAATGCCGTTCACCTCAAACGCTACTACTCTTAGGTAAACCCTGTATTTTTTGAGGATTTGTTTTTCATTTCTTTGTTAAATAAAAAGGATGAGTGGGCCTATCCACCTCCTCTTAGACATTCGGCCTCATGGCCAGATATTTAATGAAGTATTATTCAGAAGTACTCATCTTCAAATCGACCCCGGTCGACGAATTGCTTACACCTTCAAATCGACCCCGGTCGACGAATTGCTTACATCTTCAAATCAGTCTTCTCGATAAACGTACGGACACCTTCAAATCAGTCATGCCCGATAAACGTACGGACACCTTCAAATCGGCCCTGCCCGATAAACGTACGGACACCTTCAAATCGGCCCGCCCGACTAACGACACACCTTCAAATCGGCCTTCGCCTCGACAACGCACGGACACCTTCAAACGCTTCCTACCCGACTAACGTACGGACACCTTCTTCAACGCCCGCCCGACGAATCGACGGACATCGCTCAAATCGGCCCTGCCCGACGAATGTACGGACACCTTCAAATCGGCCCTGCCCGACGAACGTACGGACACCTTCAAATCGACCGCCTGAGCAAACATACGGACACCTTAAATCGGTCCTCCCGATAAACGTACGGACACCTTCAAATCGGCCCTACCCGATGAACGTACAGACACCTTCAGATCGGCCTCGCCCGATCCTAGACTCGGCACCTTGGGACCGACCCCTTTCGACCCAAAAGCTGAACTGAAGATGCAACGTCATCCAGGGGACTACACACTCGGTCAGCCAGACCAAATGAATGATTCCTACACCATTGACAAGCAAAGCACCAACCCAGCCTAACATAAGGCCTCCATGCCTTAGCCATTGGGCCACGCTGAGGTAACATACACAAACATAATGCATCAACCAGAAGAGAAATAAAAGAACAGTTCATTCATCCAAGGAGACAACACTAGAAATCAAAACAGTCAAAGGTGGTATATATGGCATCAAACGCCCCAGTTCAGAATACAAAAAACAGCACAGACGCCTGCAGACAAAAGGGCATCGCAGGGCCCAAAATACAAAACCTAGAGAGCACTAAGCCTCCTAAGCACGAGCCTCATCCTCTATCACCAAATCAGTTGCCATGTCCACACCACTAGCGCTCAGCCCCGCGGCCCGGTCGCTCACACCCGACTGCCTTGGCTGACTAAGGTTAGGCGCTTGCTCCTTGTCCTGCCCCTCCGGGTAACCAGTTTCTTCCTCCAACAACTCCTGCATGAGCAGAATGTCTTCATCCGGATCCCAATGAAAGGTTCGCCCTTCCTTGAACTCCAGCATGAGCTCGCCTCGGGCCTTGATGATGGCGTCATCAGCAATGGAGATGCACTGCTCCTGAGGGACTCGACCTCCGAGGTCCTCTCGGCCAACTCGCGCCGTAACCTCTCTACTTCGGCCTCACTATCCCTAAGGCGCTGTTGACTCTCCTGCTCAGCCTTCCGGAATGCTGCCTCCCTCTGCCGTAAACCAGTGTTGGCCTTGGATACCTCCTGTATCCGCTTCTTCCGCCTACTACACACTTCCGCATGAAGACTCCGCCTGTGAGTACCTGCACAACAATGACTCAGCAACGAGAACAAAGCCAAAAACAGGAAAAATAAAAAATACTGCCGTACCTAAACCGCGCGGGATACACCCCAATCGGTGGCAGCAACTGCACCCATCTAATTTAGTCGTGCCTCGTCCGCGGGAACAGGAAAGAGTCTGCCAGCCTACTCATAGATGTCGCGTCGGAATAAGTTGACGCAGTAGCCGAAATCGTGATAGTAACAGTCCCGGCTTCCTCATCTACAACGGCGGCCTCAGGGACGACCCTTAGGCCCCATCCGAAGGTCGTTGACCTGGTGGTTCACGACTCGGCAACACGCCAACACATCTCCTACCCTCCTATCCTCCCTGGCCAAGGACTTCCCTCCTCCTCTTCTCTCGGTGCCGGGCAATAGACTCACTCGCACTCGGGACGGTCAATTTCTTGAAAGAATCAGCATGCATGAAGAATGGTGGAGATGGAGAATGAAAGCATGAAAGCATGGATTCTAAAAACCGGTTTTCAAACAAAGCTTGGAAAAGAGATTATACCTACTCATTTGCTTTGGATTGATGAAGATCAGCCTCAAAGTAATGAGACCTCCACACTTTAACACCACCTTGAGAGGTTTAGAGAGTGGTCGTGGCTTTTAGAGAGAGTTTTGGTTTTGCTTTGAGTGAACAATGTGTGTTATGAACAAAAATGCAACCTTTTGCATTTATATATACTTGGGCAATTTTGCAATTATTTATTTTTCACTTCAAAGCCCAATAAAATCTTATTTTATAAAGGGACCCCATGAATTTATTATGCTACCCTTTGAATAATCAATATTATTCAAGGGCCCATGTAAACTAAACTAGTTTACAATGACAACCCATAAAGTTAACTTTTTACCCTTTAACTATTAAAAGGTCATTTTTGTTCATCTCATTAATCTTAACACTTTAAGATTTAATCTTAACACTTTAAGATATAATAATTAAATATAATTAATTATTGCTTGACCATTTTAATCCTTAAAATGTCACAAATAGTTTTCTATGTAACTATTACCATAGAAATCCCGTTATTACCCTCGGAAGGTGCTAGCCCTCTTCGGATAATCATTTCTCTCTCTCATCTTTCTCTAACTTCTCAAGGTTATTGGTGTGACCATGTAGGTCCACCGTGGATTAGCCATGGGCCGGTTCTGGATGAATCCGGAAACCTGTCCGGAGGCCCAACGACTATGGTAAACATCTAGCAATGTGCCATAGTCCCCAAACCACGATGAAGAAATACTTCATCGAACCCATTTCAGATCATACGTACCATGCAGGTAAAGTCCCTCCATTGAGATATCCTAATCGAGTATGGATTCATGGAACGTCAAAATCCTAAACTCGATCTTCTACCGAATTGTCGATCAATATGTCTGAAACTTGTCATCACAAACTTACTTTTGTATGACTAATAATAGACTCTGGCCAGAGATTCAGTTTTCCGACATTTATCGATGTTCGTCTAGGAACTCGAATCCAGATGGAGTCAGGGGTACTCCCGATCCTATATTTTTGAGTCAATGGATCCCTCTTGACCATCGTTCGTTTTCACATATGAACAACGCATGACCAAATAGGCTTTATTGTACGAAACATGATTAGTCTCGTACTTATACACCGTATGAACCATACACATCCATATCGGATCCGACTACAATGTCTCGAGTCAAAGGACTACATCGTACCGATATAACCAAACGATAAATCATTGACTACATGCTTTTCCAAGTGATTTGTCGTTATTCGGTCACGCTCAAAAACAGTTCACCAACCGTTAATCCATACCAATGCCCCGTGACATGACTATAATCGTCATCCGTACTTATATCAACTCATGATATCTTTCGGAAGCATCCATATGCCTCTTGTGCAATATAGTTGCCCAAATTTATATTGCTTCCGTAAGGAACCCTTTTCGATAATTCATTTACCTATTAAATGAATCATCTGGACAATTCATATACATACTTTATTTTAAATGCATGACTGAATAAAGGAAGCAATTTACATATATGAATTGAAGAACTCTTTTCTTTTATTATTTATGATATATAGATACAAGACAAAATGCTCAAACCGACAACACGAATGGTTTCTAGGGCATACACTAATATACACTAACAAACTCCCACTTGCACTAAAGCCATTCGATGTTGTATCTCATACCCATCTTCTCAAGATGATGGTCCAATTGCTTCAGTGTCATCGCCTTAGTCAGTGGATCAGCTACATTTTCTGCTGAAGGAGTCTTCAGAATCAAAATCTCTCCAACTCCAACGAATTCTCTCAAAATGTGATACTTACGCTGAATGTGTTTAGATTTTTTGGTGTGCCCTTGGTTCCTTTGCCTGTGCAATAGCTCCAGTATTGTCACAGAACATGCTTATTGGGTAAGCCATGTTCGGAACCACACCAAGTTCAATTACAAACTTTCGCATCCAAACAGGCCTCCTTCGCCCGCCTTCCGGAAGTAGCAATGTATTCAGCGTAGTGGAGTCATTGTGGTTGTCTGCTTGGAACTTTTCCAACTAACAAGACCTCCATTACATATAAAAAATGTACCCTCGTAGACTTTCTATCATCAATATCTGATTGGAAATCAGAATCTGAGTATCCTTGAATGTTTAACTCGGAACATCCATAACTCAGAACTAGATCCTTAGTTCTTCTCAAGTACTTAAGGATCGATTTTATAACCGACCAATGTTTCTCCCCTGGGTTTGACTGATATCCGCCTGTCAACACCTTACGGCATAAGCTATATCAGGTCTTATACATAGCATTGCGTACATTAAGCTACCTACGCCAGACGCATAAGGCACATTACGCATCCGCTGTCGCTCTTCATCGGTCTTTGGACCCATCTCCTTAGAAAGATGAAGACCGTGAGTAAAGGGCAAAAGACCTCTCTTAGAGTTCTCCATGCTAAATCTTTTTAGCATTTTCTCTATGTACAATTTTTAGGATAATCCAATTACCCTTTTCGTTCTATCTCTATAGACACGAATGCCAAGGACATATGTCGCTTCTCCTAAGTCTTTCATCGAGAAGGTTTTGGACAACCAAACCTTAACCTCTGTCATCATGCCTATATCATTTCCCATCAAAAGTATGTCATCTACATATAATATAAGAAACATGATGGCATGATCTTTAACCCATTTTTATACACAGGGCTCATCCGGATTCTTGACAAAACCAAACGATTTGATTATGTCGTCAAATCGAATGTTCCAGCTTCTTGAAGCTTGCTTCAATCCATAAATGGATCGATGCAATTTGCATAACTTATGTCTTTCAGCAGAGGATACAAAACCTATCGGTTGTTCCATATAGATGTTTTCCTCAATAAACCCATTGAGGAAAGCCTGTTTTGACATCCATCGCCAAATTTCATAATCATGGTATGCTGCGATGGCTAGCATTATACGGATGGATTTAATCATAGCTACAGGTGAGAAGGTTTCCTCATAATCCAATCCTTGTTTCCGAGTATAACCTTTCGCCACCAGTCGAGCTTTGAAGGTCTCTACCTCCCCATCCTTGCCAACGTTTCTTTTGTAGACCCATTTACAACCTATAGGAACTATTCCCTCAGGTGGATCCACTAAAAGATTCAGCATGCATGAAGAGTGGTGGAGATGGAGAATGAAAGCATGGATTAAAAAAACGGTTTACATGCAAAGCTTGGATATGAGATTATACCTACTCCTTTGCTTTGGATTGATGAAGATTAGCTTCAAAAGGATGAAACCTCCACACTTTAACACCACCTTGAGAGGATTAGAGAGTGGCCTTGGCTAGGGAGAGAGAGCTTTTAGTTTGTGTTTGAGTGAACAAGTGAATAATGAACAAAAATGCAACCTTTTGCACTTATATATACTTAGGCTATTTTGTAATTATTTATTTTTCACTTCCAAGCCCAATAAAATCTTATTTTATAAAGGGACCCCACGAATTTAATATGCTACCCTTTGAATAATCAATATTATTCAAGGGCCCATGTAAACTAAACTAGTTTACATTAACAACCTAAAAATTTACCCCTTTTTACCCTTTAACTATTAAAAGGTTATTTTTGTTCATCTCATTAATCTTAACACTTTAAGATATAATAATTAAATATAATTAATTATTGCTTGACCATTTTAACCCTTAAAATGTCACAAATGATTTCTATGTAACTATTACTATAGAAATCCCGTTATTAACCTCGGAAGGTGCTAGCCCTCTTCGGATAATCATTTCTCTCTCTCATCCTTCTCTAACTTCCCAAGGCTATTGGTGTGACCATGTAGGTCCACCGTGGATTAGCCGTGAGCCTGCTCGGATGAATTCGGAAACCTGTCCGAAGGCCCAACGACTATGGTAAACATCTAGCAATGTGCCATAGTCCCTAAACCACGATGAAGAAATACTTCATCGATCTCATTTCAGATCATACGTACCATGCAGGTAAAGTCCCTCCATTGAGATATCCTAATCGAGTATGGATTCATGGAACGTCAAAATCCTAAACTCGATCTTCTACTGAATTGTCGATCAATATGTCCGGAACTTGTCATCACAAACTTACTTTTGTATGAATAATAATAGACTCTGGCCAGAGATTCAGTTTTCCGACATTTATCGATGTTCGTCTAGGAACTCGAACCGGATGGAGTCAATGGTATCTGATCCTATACCCTGATAATGGATCCCCTCTTACTCCTACGCTCGCTTCCGCATATGAACAACGCATGACCAAATATGCTTTATTGTACGAAACATGATTAGTCTCGTACTTATACACCGTATGAACCATACGCATCCATATCGGATCCGACTACAATGTCTCGAGTCAAAGGACTACATCGTGCCGATATAACCAAACGATAAATCATTGACTACATGCTTTTCCAAGTGATTTGTCGTTATTCGGTCCACATTCGAAAAAATAGTTCACCAACCGTTAATCCATACCAATGCCCCGTGACATGACTATCATCGTCATCCGTACTTATATCAACTCATGATATCTTTCCAATCAGTTGGTATGCCTACCGTGCAACAATATAGTTGCCTCCCTTTAAATTTATATTGCTTCCGCAGGAACCCTTTTCTTTTCATAATTCATTTACCTATTAAATGAATCATCTGGACAGTTCATATACTTACTTTATTTTAAATGCATGACTGAATAAAGGAAGCAATTTACATATATGAATTGAAGAACTCTTTCTTCTATTATTTATGATATATATAGATACAAGACAAAATGCTCTGAAACCGACAACATGAATGGTTTCTAGGGCACACACTAATATACACTAACATCCACAAGCGACCATACTTGATTGGCATGTATTGATTCTATCTCAGAATCCATCGCTTCCAGCCATTTTCCTGAATCTCTATCCAGTATTGCTTCTTCGTAGCTTCTAGGATCATCACCATGATCATTTACTCCCACTAAGTAAGATTCAAAATCTTGCTCATGTAGGAACCCATATCTCTCTGGAGGTTTTGACATTCTAGAAAACTTTCGTACTGGAACCATAGTATCTGATACTGAGGTTCGCTGAGTGGACATTCCATCTTCAGCAATCTCGGTTCTTGGCTCTTCGAACTCTTCCTTAAGTTCAATATTTCTTCCAACGCCGTCTTCCTCCAAGAACTCGTTCTCGAGGAAGCGCGCATTTCTACTGATTCAAACTCTTTGATCACTTGGGAAGTAAAAGCAATATCCTAAACTATCTTTAGGATATCCAATGAACCGACCCTTCTCAGATTTAACATCCAACTTATCAGATTTAACCAATTTAACATAAGTTGGGCAGTCCCAAATCTTCATATAATTCAGACTTTGACGTTTTCCATACCATATCTCATACGGTGTTTTCTGGACTGTTTTAGACGGGACCCTATTAAGGATGTGCACAACGGTCTGGAGAGCGTATCCCCACAGAGACATTGGTAAGTCTGTAAAACTCACCATCGATCGTACCATATCCAATAAGGTACGATTTCTCAGGCACTCAATTAAGCTGGGGTGTATAAGGAGGAGTCAATTGTGAGATGATCCCATTTTCTTTTAAGAACTCTTGAAACTCTATACTCAAGTATTCACCCCCACGATCTGATCGTAGTATTTTAATACTCTTTCCGGTTTGATTTTTCTACTTCATTCTTGAATTCTCGAATTTTTCAAAGGATTCAGATTTGTATTTCATTAAATACAAATACCCATATCGTGACATATCATCTGTAAAGGTAATGAAGTATTCAAATCCTCCCCTAGCTAAAGTACTAAATGGTCCACACACATTTGTATGTATGAGTTCTAAAAGTTCTTTAGCTCGCTCTCCTTTACTCTTAAAGGGAGACTTGGTCATCTTTCCTTGGAGACATGATTCACAGGTTGGATAGGGTTCAGAACCCAATGAGTTTAGGATCCCACTTTCTCCAAGCTGTATTAATTCTTCTCTCCTATATGACCCAATCTATGATGCCATAGAATTTTAGGATTTGATTCAGATCGAGTTCTTTTATTAGAAATGGTATTGATTGAAGCATAGTCATTCAATTCTAAGACATACAAACCATTTGTATTCACACTTTTACCAACTAAAACATTTCCAAAATGTATTGAACATTCATTTCCATTAAACAAGACATAATAACCTGCTTTACACAAAGCGAAATAGAAATGATGTTTCTAGTGGCTTTTTCAAAGCACAATACTTTAAACAAATTCAAAACATGTCCTGAAGGTAGTCTTAGTAGGCAAGTCCCCATGGCCTCGGCTGCAACTCGTGCCCCATTTGCCATCCTCAAAATGATCTCGCCTTTGTCACCTCGGAACTATTCTCAAGTACCCGCAAAGACATACAAACATGAGATGCTTGCGCGAATCTAATATCCAGGAATGACTATCTGAATTAACACTTAATTCATATTCAATCATAAGACATTGGTTCGTATCAGCCTTTGCCTTTCTTCGCCAAACTTGCTCTGTATTGAGGACGTTCCTCTTCCAAAGGTCCATCTTTTCCATAGTGGAAACATTTTCCCTTTGCATCGGCCTTCTCTGCCTTTGCCACTGGCTTCTTGAAGCTCTTATTCTTGGGTCCAACTTTTGGACCTCTCTTTGGTAGCACTTTGGGCTTTTTATTGGCCCTCGCTAGTGGAGGCGGCAAAGACATCCTCATGTCCTTTCCCTTTCACATTCTCTCGTGAAATTCTTTAAGCTCATTTAGCAGTTCAGAGGTTTCTCTCAATCCTATTGAGATTGTAGTTAGTTATAAACGGTTTATAACTTGGAGGAAGGGATTGTAGAATCAAATTCACTTTGAGGCGGTCCGGCATGACCACCCCATATCCATCCGGGTCGATTTAATCCATTGATCATTTTAAGAGTATGATCATCTGGAGGTTCCCCTTCCCTTAACTTCATGCTAAAGAGGGATGCACACAATTCATACTCAACCACTCTTGGATTTTCGCTATACAACTCTTGTAGAGCTATGAGGATATCATAAGCATTTGAAACCTCTTCATGCTAAGTTTGAAGTTCTCTATTCATGGAGGCTAACATGTAATTTTTAGCCCTCCTACTATCCTCTCTCCACTTTTCAAGAGCATCAAGCTCAGCTTGTGGAGCATCCGGTCCAATATCAAGTGGAAGATGTGCTTTTAGGAAATAAGCAATTCTTTCAAAATCTAGAACAATTCTAAGATTTCTTAGCCAATCTTTTAGGTTGGGTCCGGTTAACATGTTATTGTCCATTATCCTTAGGAGAACATTGTTGGCCATTTTTCGATTATTTATCACAAAGATGAAACTGCAAAGAAAAGTAATTTTATTAGTGTCTTGTAATCTTTTAAACCTTTTAATGCATAATCAAATTAACTCCCACTATTTTATTCGAGTCCTACACTCCCTTAAATAGGATCCGGAATTTTCGTTGGATTAAATTTCTTAGTGGGGAATCAATTTCTTATCAAATTCAATTAACCTCACATAATAGAATTCTTGGTTAATTAAGTCTAATAAGTAGGAAACTCTTTTCCTTTTATATCACTATATAAGGTTTGATTCATATTCCTTGTCCTAGCTTCGGATACCTCACATAATAGAATTCTTAGTACCCTAGGCTAGTTAAATCCGAACCATTGTGCTTTCTTAGGATGACATTTTCATCATGTCCTCACATAATAGAATTCTTGGTCAAGGTGAAAATATCCATCCAAGAACAAGATCAACTTAATTCTATGATATAAAGATTGTATCCCTCACATAATATAATTCTTGGGATATTAAAATTTATGTCAAAGAATTTAGTTATCCCACAATGGGAGACTTGGATTTAATAATTTTAAATTGGGGAGATTTAGGTTTAACCTTTAGTTAATTCATTTTAGCATGCCATGTTTAATTAACAATTCATACATATCACATATATGCATAAATTAAAGCATGTGGGTTGACCATGGGGCTTTTCGAAAATACATCCTAAAGGCAAACTATTTACCCTAATACTATATCTTTGATTGGATCGTCATCCGGATGCTCTTCGGTTCTCGTCTAGCCGATTCCATTACATATTGGATCTTAGGCACGCAGGCCCGATTAAAATAAATAAATAAAATTTAATTATTACAAGCCATTTAATAAAAGAATATTACAAATACTTTTGAATATTTTGAAAACCAAATGGCGCCCATGATCAACCCTCTAATCTAATATTCATTCATCACATAAATAAATATTAAACATTCATACCAAATATAATAAACAATTATTTAAAGGCATGAATATAAACAATTATTTAAAATATATATATATTCACTAATATATATAAATATAAATATATCTCATATATTAATAGATATTATATATATATTCATGTGGTAATATAATCATAACTTTGGGGCATGCAACAATTACACATTTTATATGAATCATTACACAAACACTTTTGTCATATTCCACCCAAAGATATATTATTTAATTGTTAGCATCATTTCAATATTTTTCACAAAAGTCATGCATGGCATAGATAAATGGGTTTTATCACTCCAAGAGTAATCATTCTATGACACAAATTACTTTTAGCTAAAGTAATACCTTTTATGACACATTTATCTTCTCAAAGACAATCATGTCATCTTGCATCATCATTTTTGAAACCATTCAAACAACCAAATTATTACATTTCAAAAATATAATAATTTATGCCATGCCATGATGCATTATATGATAATTTAATCAAATTAAACATCCTACATTAATTTTATCACCATCATACATACATAATATCACAATTCATCATATGAATTAATAATCCATAACTTTATGCTAACATCAAATTCCACCACTAAACACTTGCAACATTTGCATACACTTCATGCAAAAAACATACTTTAATCAAATTAAAGATAACACATTTAGCATGTCAAAGCATAAACCATTTAATCAAAGTAATGGAAATGAACATGCATGAACATTTTTCTAAATGAATCATCATGCAACATTTCCTAAAACATCATTCATCAATACATGAATGAAATGACATTTTTACGGCAAAACTAGTCATGGCCGAAAATGACATATATGCATGCATGTAGTTTTCAACACATTTCATGCAATAATCATCATCCAAACATGCTTTAAATCATATTCTAACATACCCAAACATATTAGAGCAAGAAGAAAAACATGTTTTCCAAAGATCAAGAGATGGCCGAGACATACACATGCATCAAACATGCTTATTACATCAAACAACTCATCCAATACTAAGGCATGCTCATTATAACCATTATCATCATTCAAACATATAAGAATGAGAAGAAGAATGAACATATACCTCTGATCTATGTATGGCCGAGACATGCATGTAAAGATCTACTATGAAAAAAACATTTTTGAACCATATCACTAACATGCAAACTCAACCAAGTTTGATGAACATATGAACACATGGAAAATGCCATTTTAGCTTATAAATTCGACATGCAAGGAGCTTTTAGCTCTGATACCATTTGAAAGAATCAGCATGTATGAAGAGTGGTGGAGATGGAGAATGAAAGCATGGATTCTAAAAACCGGTTTTCAAACAAAGCTTGGAAAAGAGATTATACCTACTCCTTTGCTTTGGATTGATGAAGATCAGCCTCAAAGTAATGAGATCTCCACACTTTAACACCACCTTGAGAGGTTTAGAGAGTGGTCGTGGCTTTTAGAGAGAGTTTTGGTTTTGCTTTGAGTGAACAATGTGTGTTATGAACAAAAATGCAACCTTTTGCATTTATATATACTTGGGCAATTTTGAAATTATTTATTTTTCACTTCAAAGCCCAATAAAATCTTATTTTATAAAGGGACCCCATGAATTTATTATGCTACCCTTTGAATAATCAATATTATTCAAGGGCCCATGTAAACTAAACTAGTTTACAATGACAACCATAAAGTTAACCTTTTACGCTTTAACTATTAAAAAGGTTATTTTTGTTCATCTCATTAATCTTAACACTTTAAGATTTAATCTTAACACTTTAAGATATAATAATTAAATATAATTAATTATTGCTTGACCATTTTAATCTTTAAAATGTCACAAATAGTTTTCTATGTAACTATTACCATAGAAATCCCGTTATTACCCTCGAAAGGTGCTAGCCCTCTTCGGATAATCATTTCTCTCTCTCATCTTTCTCTAACTTCTCAAGGTTATTAGTGTGACCATGTAGGTCCACCGTGGATTAGCCATGGGCCGGTTTTGGATGAATCCGGAAACCTGTCCGGAGGCTCAACGACTATGGTAAACATCTAGCAATGTGCCATAGTCCCCAAACCACGATGAAGAAATACTTCATCGAACCCATTTCAGATCATACGTACCATGCAGGTAAAGTCCCTCCATTGAGATATCTTAATCGAGTATGGATTCATGGAACGTCAAAATCCTAAACTCGATCTTCTACCGAATTGTCGATCAATATGTCTGAAACTTGTCATCACAAACTTACTTTTGTATGACTAATAATAGACTCTGGCCGAGATTCAGGCCCTTTTCGACATTTATCGATGTTAGTCTAGGAACTCGAATCCGGATGGAGTCAGCGTTACTCCCGATCCTATATTTCCGAGTCAATGGATCTCTCTTGACCATCGTACGCTTTCGCATATGAACAACGCATGACCAAATAGGCTTTATTGTATGAAACATGATTAGTCTCGTACTCATACACCGTATGAACCATACACATCCATATCGGATCCGACTACAATGTCTCAGGTCAAAGGACTACATCGTGCACTCGATATAACCAAACGATAAATCATTGACTACATGCTTTTCCAAGTGATTTGTCGTTATTCGGTCACGCTCAAAAACAGTTCACCAACCGTTAATCCATACCAATGCCTAGTGACATGACTATCATCGTCATCGTACTTATATCAACTCATGATATCTTTCGGAAGCATCCGGTATGCCTATGCAATATAGTTGCCCTTTTTTATATTGCTTCCGCAGAACCCTCCCTTTTCGATAATTCATTTACCTATTAAATGAATCATCTGGACAATTCATATACATACTTTATTTTAAATGCATGACTGAATAAAGGAAGCAATTTACATATATGAATTGAAGAACTCTTTCTTCTATTATTTATGATATATATAGATACAAGACAAAATGCTCTGAAACCGACAACACGAATGGTTTCTAGGGCATACACTAATATACACTAACACTTCTTCATCAACGATTCTGCAAGGGCAAATTCTCCAACTGTTAGTGGGTTTAGCCAGACTACAAAAAATGATATGGTTGCAGTATCGGCTAAGAAGCACATCCCATGTCTGCTTCAGCGAGGGGAAGGGAGTACCTCTCTGAATAGCCTCTACTCCGGCCCAAAGAATGCTACTCCTCAGATTGGACTCTGCTAGCATTACTCGCTAATCCCTCTGCTCCAACGGGATGGCTAACACCCTCTGGGTAGCTACGTCCAAGCCGTCCCCGCTCTGCCCAGCACGATTGAAATCAAGCTCTGCAAACAAAAAACACAATCAAGATTTAGTAATCAAAAGTACGAAAGAAACGACTAAGTTCTCACCAGTGGCTTGCTAGCCGATCGGGATCTCGTCCGTGCCCCTCTCTCTGAAAACGGCCTCACCCCTTAAGAAGAAGTAGCGGTCTTTCTGTTAGAGTAGATGCCCTAGAGCCAATCAATTATTGTAGAATTGACTCTTTGTAATAATGTTCATTAATCAATAATAAAAGGCATTTTATTCTATATCGCGTAAATCATTATTATTGCAATATGTATTGATATATGTCCTTAGAATGGTAGAACCGTGACGAGGGTATCAAGTGTTTCAAATCTTGATAGTGAGAACCCTATGAGCACATATGGTGGCCATTCTAGAAACGTCCGTAGCCCCGATATTGTCGAAGAAGGGCACGGATAATACGGTAAGGCTATCATAGTGTTGAACGACCTGTCGAAAGGCAGTGGACTGATCTCACTTGTCAAGGTTGTTCGGTGACAACCTGGTGCAACACATGGGTGCTTGTTGTAGGCGGATATACCACGCAAGTTCAATGGACTGACCCACCCAGAGGATTCCATATGGATGGTAACCCCAAGGTGTCTATGGAACAAATCCTCTAACGAATGGTGGTGCATGTGATCCTTAGACTTGAGATCATCCGGAGGCCTTGTGCACCGATTGGTACAGTTTGACGCTAGCCTAACGCAGTTCTATTCAGAGCTGTCAGTACGGTGGTGATTGGCTATATCAAGGAGTGTATCAAGACTATGGTGGATTAATAAAGGATTCATCACTCCCGGTGAAAGATTCAGCATGCATGAAGAGTGGTGGAGATGGAGAATGAAAGCATGAAAGCATGGATTAAAAAAACGGTTTACATGCAAAGCTTGGATATGAGATTATACCTACTCCTTCGCTTTGGATTGATGAAGATTAGCTTCAAAAGGATGAAACCTCCACACTTTAACACCACCTTGAGAGGATTAGAGAGTGGCCTTGGCTAGGGAGAGAGAGAGAGCTTTTAGTTTGTGTTTGAGTGAACAAGTGAATAATAAACAAAAATGCAACCTTTTGCACTTATATATACTTGGGCTATTTTGCAATTATTTATTTTTCACTTCCAAGCCCAATAAAATCTTATTTTATAAAGGGACCCCACGAATTTAATATGCTACCCTTTGAATAATCAATATTATTCAAGGGCCTATGTAAACTAAACTAGTTTACATTAACAACCCATAAATTTACCCTTTTTACCCTTTAACTATTAAAAGGTTATTTTTGTTCATCTCATTAATCTTAACACTTTAAGATATAATAATTAAATATAATTAATTATTGCTTGACCATTTTAACCCTTAAAATGTCACAAATTGTTTTCTATGTAACTATTACTATAGAAATCCCGTTATTACCCTCGGAAGGTGCTAGCCCTCTTCGGATAATCATTTCTCTCTCTCATCCTTCTCTAACTTCCCAAGGCTATTGGTGTGACCATGTAGGTCCACCGTGGATTAGCCGTGAGCCGCTTCGGATGAATCCGAAACCCTGTCCAGGCCCAACGACTATGGTAAACATCTAGCAATGTGTCATAGTCCTAAACCACGATGAAGAAATACTTCATCGAACCCGTTTATTTCGATCATACGACTATGCAAAGTCCCTCCATTGAGATATCCTAATCGAGTATGGATTCATGGAACGTCAAAATCCTAAACTCGATCTTCTACCGAATTGTCGATCAATATGTCCGAACTTGTCATCACAAACTTACTTTTGTATGACTAATAATAGACTCGCCGAGATTCAGTTTTCCGACATTTATCGATGTTCGCTAGGAACTCGAACCTGGATGAAGTCGCTACTCCTATATTTTCGAGTCAATGGATCCCCTCTTGACCATCGCTCGCTTCCGCATATGAACAACGCATGACCAAATAGGCTTTATTGTACGAAACATGATTAGTCTCGTACTTATACACCGTATGAACCATACGCATCCATATCGGATCCGACTACAATGTCTCGTGTCAAAGGACTACATCGCATCGATATAACCAAACGATAAATCATTGACTACATGCTTTTCCAAGTGATTTGTCGTTATTCGGTCACGTTCAAAAAACAGTTCACCAACCGTTAATCCATACCAATGCCCTAGTGACATGACTATCATCGTCCATCCGTACTTATATCAACTCATGATATCTTTCGGAAGCATCCGTATGCCTACCGCACAATATAGTTGCCCAAATTTATATTGCTTCCGTAGGGAACCCTTTTCGATAATTCATTTACCTATTAAATGAATCATCTGGACAATTTATATACATACTTTATTTTAAATGCATGACTGAATAAAGGAAGCAATTTACATATATGAATTGAAGAACTCTTTCTTCTATTATTTATGATATATAGATACAAGACAAAATGCTCAAAACCAAAGACAACACGAATGGTTTCTAGGGCATACACTAATATACACTAACACCCTTTAGCGGGAAGTTATCTCTACGCAACAAGATATGGCAATGACACTAAAACTGTGGCCACAGTGGGATTGAGTTGTTGCTCTATCCAGATTATTATACGGGTCATTGGTCCAGAAACTGAATATATAATATCGAGAGTAACCGAAGGTTGACACTATTTCTATGCCTTCGTCTCGCCGAGATAACGTATGATGAAAGGATCGAATTGTACGGTAACCATATCAGATGCGTGAGCTACTTTGCTTTGAACCGAATCTATCTGGCCATGATGCCTTGCTAGGGGCCAATCTTGGCATGTATTAGTGAGACGATTAATTGGTGTTAATCACGATACTATACACTACCGGTATGATGAGGAGCCTATGGGTCACACACATAGAAGATAATTTAAGAGCTAAGAAGAAAGAAGGGCGTTTTCGTCTTTTTAGGAGAAAGGGTATTTTGGTAATTTCACAGTGCAATTAAATTTGCTGAGGTCGTAGCCTTTTATTTAATTTGTTAAAAAATTAAATAAGTGAAATTACTGATTAAATGTGTGTTGCACATATTTAATTAAATCATCATTATTGTTAAATGTTAATTAAATATTAATTGATTTTAACTAAGATAATGATGAATTAAATTAAAATATCCAATTGGGAGTGTTTGGCAACATGGGGTGTTTGGGTTGGAGCCCAAGCCCATTCCATGGGAATCCCAAGGGTAACTTCAACTTGGTTTGCCTATAAAAAAGAAGTAGTGTGAGTTATTAAGTGAGATTCATTCTTTAATTTTTAAAAGAAAAAAACACAAGAGCCCCCTTATACACTCTCCCACGCCAATCTCACTGCTTGATTGAAAATCAAATACCGATCTTCTTCTTGATTTTCTTAAGGCCAAGGAGGATCTAGCAAATCCTCCTTGGTTCTTGTTGATTGTCTTCGTGTGGACCTCTACGGTTCGATCCTACACTTGGATCGGTAGCAAACACATTCGAGACGACATTGGTGGAGCCTCCAAACGTGGGTATGAATCTAAACCTTTAGATTTATTTTTCAGAGATTCTTATTATGCATAAACGTAAAATCTGCCTTGATTTTGGGTTCTAAGGAACGATCCGTGGTTGTAAATTTTTTTGTTTTCCGCTCGCCACGGGTCCGTTTCCTCACAAAGGTATCGAGCCCTAGGGTACTAGATTTACGGTTTTTGAATGGTTGATACATGTATTTGTTGATAACATGTCCGCCTTGATGAATCATAAAACCCAAAGCTTTTATTAAAACTGAAAAATCTGTAAATCCATTGTTGAATGAGTAATTCAAATGATAAAGTGGTTTAATAATGTGTTGTTGAATGTTATAATGGTTGGTTAATATCCTGGTTGAACGTATGTACGTTTGATTTGATTTGGATTAGTGTTTATACACAAAACCGCAAAAACGCCGAATCAGAGAAATTGGGGATTTCCCAGGGTTTCGCCGCTGGCCAAGCTTTAGCCGCCGCGGCGAGGAGCCTCTGGAAAGTTTCGCCGCGGCGAAGATAAAACCTTCGCCGCGGCGAAATCTGTGGCGGCTAGACCTAATTTAAATCCTCCGCGGCGAAGATAAAACCTTCGCCGCGAAGTATGAGCGAAATGCATATCATAAATCCGCCGCGGCGAAGATAAAACCCGCCGCGGCGAAGGATGTAGTTTTCCCATTCGTATTTTTTCGAAAGGGACTAATCTGCGATTTTTAATAACCTATAAAGCCAATGTACATTCTGCACATTTAAGAGGGTAATTAATTAATTAACCCACCCAATTCAAAAAAATTGATTGTTTTTTGAAATGTATGCTTTGTACTTGTTTGTATATTGCATGGTGCGTGCACATGAGCCTTAGACCTAAGGGTGAATGTTTTAAATTATTTTGGGTATGTATGGCATAATATTTTAAATATGCGTGTCTCCTTCTCTCTTCTTCTTAATGTACATTCTTTTCTCATCTCATTCCCCTCGAATGTAAATCGAGGTTTCTAAATTTGTTGATGTAAAATTAGTTTAATATTAATTTTATTGTAAATTTAGAATGATGCTTTTGTAATGTACCTGGAGACGAAGCGGACGAGGCAACCATACTTGAAGACTCAAGATATTTGTTACAGGATCCCTAGGTGACCCACCGATCCCTCTAGGCTCGAGGAGATCGGTTTTAGTTAGGCCATGTACCGGCACGTTTAATATTTTGTTTAGAATGCATGCTAAGGTTGAATGTTGAATAACATGCCAAACAATGTCATTCTAACAAAGATAATAATCTGATGAGACATTAAATAACAAACCCCTCAACTAAGTATATTAAGTCACGAATGCCTTCCATCACCATGGTTTTAATCAAACCACCTGTCGTCAAACCTTGTTCGCCAAAGCGAAGGGTACACTTCTACCAAAGGGGAGGTTAAAATTCATTGGAGTTTTCCTTAATGGTGATGGGTCGACTTAAAATGACGGTTTTGCTTGTTCGCCAAAGCGAAGGTTGATAAACACGTCATAGGCAAAGTAGCAATACATATATTATGTGTACGTGGTGACATGTAGTGTCCACTATCGATACCGAGAATCACACTTGAGGACAATGGTTGGAGCCATTGAATTGTGTGATTGGCTTGTTGGTTTTTTTCACATTTGAGGTTGATAGTGGGAGCTATCAATTGGTGTGGATTAAGTTTGTTGGCCTACCTAATCAACCCATTTTGGCTTGTTCGCCAAAGCGAAGGTTTGAAATGGGCGGGGATGGGATCTCGGTCCACTAGGAAAGCCAACGGGCTTTCCCGAGTTAATAGTGAGGGCTATTGGCTTGAGTAAAATAGTGGGAGCATCGTTTAATAAAAGACCATATTAAATAATAATGAACTTTATAATAACTTTATCTTTTCGCAATTGTAGATTCACCGAAAATGAGTATTATGAACTCGAAAGATAATCGAAAAGAAAACAGGTTGGATAGGATCCAATTTCTCGGTGATCGTATCGTAATCTTGGATTATACTTAAGTCGGAAAAGAAATTGTATATCCTTGAAAAGCCATACATGGTGAGCCCTCGATCCCTGATGCCACTCAGGGAAGTTAAGGAAACTTATCAAAAGTTCCTTGATGATGCCGATAGCGCACAATGCTTGATGTTAGCATCGATGACACCTATGCCGCAAAAGCAACATGAGAATATGGATGCTTCTTCCATAATTCTACACCTCAAGGAGCTTTATGAAACAAATGCTCGACATGAGAGGTACAAGGTGTCGAAAGCAACTTTGGGGAGTCGTCTCACCGAGGGTGCCCAAGTTGGTCCTCATGTGCTCAAGATGATCGAGCACATTGAGAGGCTTGAGACTTTGGGATGTGGCTTGGATGCAGAATTACAAATGGATTTAATTCGCAATCCTTGCCTGACTTCTTATGCTCCGTTCATAATGAATTTCAATATGAACACGATGGAAAAAGAAAACCCCCGCCGTAACTTCTGAACATGCCGAGGATCGCAGAGCAGGGACTTGAAAAAGTCCAAGCCTGCTTTATTGGTTCTGCTAGTAAAGCAAAGGGTGGTAACGGCAAGGGTAAGGTCCAATTAAACCAAATTCCAAGCCCTTACCCTTCCCAAAGGACGTGCCTTGCTCTTGGGCTCCCGAGAGTGGCATAGGAAAGGGTAAGGCAGGTAGCTCATTCAAAGCGTGTGGCCTCGGCCACCGGAGGAAACATCACAAGGCTTTCCGCAGCGCAAGTCGGATGCATGACTTCAGGTACTTTCATGATTGAGATTAACTTCTCTCCCTCAACATCTTGGGTCATGGACACAGGATGTGGTACTCACATTTGTACGATGTGCAGGGGACTAAGGCAGAGTAGAGTGCTCGCCAAGGGAGAGGTGGACCTACGAGTTGGAAATGGAGCACATGTGGCTGCATTAGGAGGGACTTATTGTTTATCTTTGCCTACGGGCTTATTGTTGGAACTACATAATTGTTATCACGTACCTTCTATTTCTAGAAATATTATTTCAGTATCCGTTTTGGATAATATGGGGTATCATTTTGAGATATCTAATGGATTGTTGTCCTTTAGTTTGAATGGTATTCTATTTGGAATTGCAAGGTTATATAATGGATTATATGTTCTTGATTTAAACAATAAAGATATTCTCAATATAGAAACCAAGAAAGCTAAGCATAGCGATCAAAACCAAACATATCTCTGGCATTGTAGATTGTGTCATGTTAATAAGACTCGCATTGCAAAACTTCAAAGGGATGGAGTTTTGGTTTTGGCCCCTTTTGACTTCCAGTCATTTGAGGTATGCGAGTCATGCCTTTTAGGCAAGATGACCAAGTCTTCTTTCACAGGACAAAGTGAAAGGGCTACTGAACTGTTAGGCATCATCCATAGTGATGTATGTGGTCCACTAACAAGCAAGCCGAGGTGGATATTCATACTTCATCACATTTACCTATGATTTGATTTAGAGATATGGTTATGTCTACCTTATGAGACATAAATCTGAAGCCTTTGATAAATTCAAGGAATTCAGAATGAAGTACAGAATATGTTGGGCAAAAGTATTAAAGCTCTTGTCGGATCGAGGAGGTGAATACTTAAGCTCGGGGTTTTCTGAGTACCTGAAGGAATGTGGGATAGTATCACAACTCACCCCTCCTTATACACCCCAACACAATGGAGTGTCAGAAAGGAGGAATAGGACCTTACTTGACATGGTTAGGTCCATGATGAGTTTTATGATTTACCCTGCATCATTCTCGGGGTTATGCCTAGAGACGCGACTCACGCCCCTTTTAAACCGTGTGTCACAAAGTCTCAGAGATAAGACTCCATATGAGCTATGGAGTGGGCGAAAGCCCAACTTGTCTTATCTAAGGATTTGGGGTTGCGAAGCTTATGTTAAGAAATTAACTTCGAACAAGCTGGGCCCAAAATCCTGTAAATGTATATTTGTGGGGTATCCAAAGGAGACCAAAGGATACTATTTCTACCACCCTTAAGAGCGCAAAATTTTTGTTGCTCGATCGGTGTCTTCCTAGAAAAGGAACATTTTCTAAGAAGTACTAGTGGGAGAAAAGTAGAACTCGATGAAGTTCTAGAACCACAAGATATACTAGACGAAGGACGGGATGATGTGCCACAAGGAGTGGTTGAGCATCATGAGGAGGTTACTCCACAAATTGTGGATCAAAGTGAACCACCTCAGGTAGCACAGGAGCTACGTAGATCTGGGAGAGTACGCCATGAGCCCGAGAGATACGGTTATCTCGTGACTCAACATGGTGACGTACTAGTCTATCAAGACGATGAACCCATAACCTACGAAGACGCTTATATCGGATCCAGATTCCGTTAAATGGCTTGAAGCCATGAAATCGAGATGGACTCCATGTACCGTAACCAAGTGTGGTCTCTCGGTGGAACCACCTGAAGGGATAAAACCCATAGGGTGTAAATGGGTCTTCAAGAAGAAGATCGACATGGATGGCAACGCATACTTATAAAGCACGGCTGGTTGCCAAAGGTTTCAAACAAATTCATGGCATTGACTATGAAGAAACCTTTTCGCGGTTGCCATGATTAAATCCATCCGGATTATGCTTGCAATTGCTGCATATCATGACTATGAGATTTGGCAAATGGATGTCAAAATCGCTTTCCCGAACTGGAAACCTTGAGGAGGATGTGTATATGACACAACCCTGATGGTTTCGTTCTTGATAGTCGAGCTAATAAGGTATGCAAGTTGCAGAGATCCATTTATGGACTCAAGCAAGCTTCAAGGAGTTGGAACATTCGTTTTGATGAGGCCGTAAAAGAATTCGGTTTTATCAAAAACGAAGACGAGCCCTGTGTTTACAAGAAAGTGAGTGGGAGCGCAGTAGCATTCCTAGTGTTGTATGTCGATGACATACTTCTGATCGGGAATGATATACCGAACTTGCGCGGTAAAGACTTGGTTATCCAAGTGCTTTCCATGAAAGACTTAGGGAAGCACCTACATCCTTGGTATAAAGATCTATCGTGATAGATCGCGAGGTTGCTTGGCCTAAGTCAGTGCATATATTGACAAAGTATCGAAACGATTCAGTATGGAAGAATCCAAGAAAGGATTTCTTCCGATGTCACATGGTGTTTATCTTCTAAGGAATTGTGTCCTAAAACACAAGATGAGAGAGATAGGATGAAGAGGATCCCATATGCATCGGGCAATTGGATCCATCATGTATGCCATGCTATGTACTCGGATTGATGTCTCATGTGCTTTGAGCACTTGTAGTAGATATCAATCGGATCCGTGAGCGCCACTGGATGGCTGTCAAGAATATTCTTAAGTACTTGAAGAGGACTAAGGATATGTTCTTGGTTTATGGAGGGAAGATGAGCTCACCGTAAGAGGATACGGTTGATGCTAGTTTCCAAACGGACAAAGACGATTATCGATCGCAATCGTGGTTTGTATTTTGTCTCAATGGCGGTGCAATGAGTGGAAGAGCTCCAAGCAAAGCAACCGAGCGGACTCTACAATGGAGGGCCGAGTATATTGCATTGTCGATGCCGCCAAGGAGGCAGCGGATTAAGAAGTTCGCCATTGAACTTGGTGTGGTTCCTACGATTGTTGATCCTATAGACATCTATTGTGACAACAATGGAGCAATTGCTCAAGCTAGGAACCACGGTCTCATCAAGTCCAGACACATACTGCAGGGAGATTCCATCTCATCGAGAGATAGTTGAGAGGAAAGACGTGCAGATTAGTAAAGTGCATACGATGACAATCTCGCAGATCCACTAACAAAGCCTCTCGCAGCAAGCATGAAAGGCACTTGAAATCATTTGGTATTAAATACATGAATGATTGGCTATAGTGCAAGTGGGAGATTGTTAGAGTAGATGCCCTAGAGCCAATCAATTATTGTAGAATTGACTCTTTGTAATAATGTTCATTAATCAATAATAAAAGGCATTTTATTCTATATCGCGTAAATCATTATTATTGCAATATGTATTGATATATGTCCTTAGAATGGTAGAACCGTGACCCGAGGGTATCAAGTGTTTCAAATCTTGATAGTGAGAACCCTATGAGCACATATGGTGGCCATTCTAGAAACGTCCGTAGCCCCAGATTATTCTCAAGTAAGGGCACGATAATACGGTAAGGCTATCATAGTGTTGAACGACCCTCGAAAGGCGGTGGATCGATCTCACTTGTCAAGGTTGTGACAACCTCTGCAACACATGGGTGCTTGTTGTAGGCGGATATACCACGGGCAAGTTCACCGGACTGACCCACCGCAGGATTCCATATGGATGGTAACCCCAAAGTGTCTATGGAACAAATCCTCTAACGAATGGTGGTGCATGTGATCCTTAGACTTGAGATCACCGGAGTGCCTTGTGCACCGATTGGTACGCTTTGACGCTAGCCTAACGCAGCTTCATTGAGTCACAAGATGCGGTGGTGATTGGCTATATCAAGGAGTGTATCAAGACTATGGTGGATTAATAAAGGATTCATCACTCCCTGCGGGAGAAGTTATCACGGCGCAATTCAGTATATGGCAATGACACTAAAACGTGGGCCTACAGGGATTGAGTTGTTGCTCATCCATTATTATACTAGGGTCATTCCGTCCAAACCTGAATATATAATATCGAGAGTAACCGGAAGGTTGACACTATTTCTATGCCTTCGCCTCGCCGAGATAACGTTATGATGAAAGGATCGGGAATTGTACGGTAACCATATCGTGACGGTAGCTACTTTGTTCAATCCAATCTATCTGGTAGTGATGCCTTCACAGGGGCCTAATCTTGGTCTCTGTATTAGTGAGACGATTAATTGGTGTTAATCACGATACTATACACTACCGGTATGATGAGGAGCCTATGGGTCACACATAGAAGATAATTTAAGAGCTAAGAAGAAAGAAGGGCGTTGCCTTTTTTAGGAGAAAGGGTATTTTGGTAATTTCACAGTGCAATTAAATTTGCTGAGGTCGTAGCCTTTTATTTAATTTGTTAAAAAATTAAATAAGTGAAATTACGGTTAAATGTGTGTTCGCACATATTTAATTAAATCATCATTATTGTTAAATGTTAATTAAATATTAATTGATTTTAACTAAGATAATGATGAATTAAATTAAAATATCCAATTGGGAGTGTTTGGCAACATGGGGTGTTTGGGTTGGAGCCCAAGCCCATTCCATGTGGGAATAGGGCAACTTGGTTTGCCTATAAAAAGAATAGTGTGTGTGTGTTATTAAGTGAGATTCATTCTTTAATTTTTAAAAGAAAAAAACACAGCAGCCCCTTATACACTCTCCCACGCCAATCTCACTGTTTGATTGAAAATCAAATACTGATCTTCTTCTTGATTTCTTAAGGCCAAGGAGGATCTAGCAAATCCCTCCTTGGTTCTTGTTGATTGTCTTCGTGTGGACCTCTACGGTTCGATCCTACACTTGGATCGGTAGCAAACACATTCAGAGACGACATTGGTGGAGCCTCCAAACGTGGGTATGAATCTAAACCTTTAGATTTATTTTTCAGCAGATTCTTATTATGCATAAACTGTAAAACTGCAGGCTCCTTGATTTTGGGTTCTAAGGAACGATCCATGGTTGTAAATTTTTTTGTTTTCCGCTGCGCAACCGGGTCGTTTCCTAACACTTTCCAGTTCTTATCACTAGACCGTAGGTCGGTGACTAGATGAGAGTGGTCGTGCCTCAAGTTCAGCAGATATCGGCCCTTCTCCTTATCGCTTCGGGAAATACGAGTGCGGCAGCTCAGCAACCCTTCCCGAACACAACCCTTTGGTACCGAACACAGATCCTCCAGGGGCCATCAAGAATCCAAGCGTTTAACAGTCAAGGGCCGGGGTGATAATGAAGTTCCTTAGACCTCCCTGCATAAGGCGAGGCACAGGCAACCTCAACTCATCATGAAACCATTTCTCGTACACACAGACCCAGCCCTCAGCTCCCAATCAACCCGCTCGTACGACCGCGGGGTCTGGATTTTGGCCGAACCGGGGATATGATACAGTGTACGGATGCGCCACACGTCACTATCCTTCAGCACGGGCGGATAATCCCTGGTCAGAATCCCACTGCCCTGTTGGCTTGGCTCTTCCTCGGAGCTACTACTGGACGAAGATGGACTGCCAGCCCCTCCGGAGTCTTCCCTACTCCTACCATGCCTGCCCGAGCCACTTGGCCCAACTTCACTTGACCCTCTGGAGCAAAGAATACTAACTCCACTAACACGCCCACAGAACGCCCCCTGGGCATCACGCATGGCTCTGGGGCACGCCTGCATCATCCCCGAGTCCGTCCGCAATCCCGCCTTCGGACCATTGATTCAGAATCTGACATGTTGACTCAATCACCCAACCCAACAGATCGATCGAAAGAACTCTCCCCTGGCTGCCAAAAACGCTAAGTATCAGCCACTCGACCCGAGACACCGACCTACCGAGATCAGAAAGAGTTGCCACTCGCCCCTCAATACCAGCCTCCCGACCCGAAGAAGCTCAAACTAAACCTTGGTCGACCCTCCCGGTAGACCGACCCAACTCTCGATTCTCGCCTTTCTTGGCTTGCCCTAGGTGACCGACCTGGCGGATCCCTTATCAAAGTATCCCTTGGATCGCCCCCAGAGACCGACTGGTCGGCCTGAACACTAATCCTAACACAGCACCCGTTCGGTCAGGATGACCGACTCTTCAATCTACTCTGCACACCCCTCCACTCGGTTGGACAGACTGGAGGACCTAACCCCCCAATGTCAAGACAGCTTCTTGTTCGGTCAGGAAGACCGACCGAACGAGTCCAAACTAAACTCGACTTTGCCTTCACAAATTCCGTCCAAAACACTCAAAAACCCACCGGAAAATCCCAAATGCACACCTTTTTTCTGGTAAAATACGTGGCCTAAACACCTCAAATCCCCCTCAAAGTTCCTAAAAACTTCAAAAAATTTCTCTCTTCTCTAAAAACTCAAATATCTCGGTCTCTCCCGCAAACAAAACCAAAACCAAAACCTAACGAACAAACAAAACAACTGAAAGGGAACAGTACTCATCGTAAAGCCATCCCGGAGACTAAAGAAGGAAACCACCGCTGCTCAGGAAAACTGGAAAGAAAACGAAAACTGGAAAAGAAAAAGAAAGGACCAAGTTGCAGAAAAAACGCGAATGGAATATGAACGGACCATTCATCGCTTTTTATAAGAAGGCCTCGACGTGAAATGCACACGCGGCGGCTTTCCATCAGATATAATGGCCAGGATGCCTTTTCGTTCTCCCGCCTAAAAAACGAAGAGTCAATCCCCACCGAACACATGGCAAACATCCGTGGCACCTAGGAGACTGCGAAACTATACGAGCCGCACTCCTTCATCCTATCTTCGTGGCCGAGCAAGTATACTGCTCCCCCGTGGTCGATCAACTTGGGACGACCTAGCCCGAACTTACTATATTGAAAAGACAAGAGGCCTCGCCCTTTCATCCTTCCGTAGCGGACGAACGAACAGCTAAAGGTCAAGGCTCGCGTATCCGTTCCACTCTATCGCCCGCTCCTTCGACTGACTCTTAGCTCTTCAAGCAATGTCCCATGCTTCTCCAACCCAGAAGGTCTGGCCGACTGATCAATCAGCCCGGAACGGCACGTTTCGGCCCCCTTCAGAACAAAGAGGTCTCGCCCGTTTTGGGCGTTCCGTTGCAGATGAATGAGAAAACCTATAGTCAAGGTCCTCTTATCTCATCCACTAGGTCATCCACACATACCGAGCGAGCGAGAATTTAGATCAATGTACTTCCTACCTCGCTCCACCCGGCATGCCGAGTGAGCATCCAGGCTGTGGAATGATCTCCCCTCTTCAATCGGCGGACGTGATGAACGATCCCGTGAGCTCCGGAACTTGGTTCCCTTACCCTTCGGCTCCTCATACCGTTCTATCATGCCTACTTCGGATCATGTATGGATACCGAGCGACCCCGAGATAATCATCTGCAGGATCAGCTACACCAACAACCGGTCATCCTGAAAGGACGACCGGGCATCCATCGATCGCTTCCTACTCTCTGACTGAAGAAACTCTTAACTTAGAGAGGGGGTGGGGGGCGGGAAACGTTAGTGGCCAAAAATCATCCTTGGCCCAAACCCAAATAGGGAAATCGGGCGCGACATTGAAGAAGTGCCTCCAAGCCCAATCCTCCCGATATGACCCTACCAGTTAGGCCCATTCTTGCACAATGTACGGCCCGGCCACTATGGGCACGCAGCCTCCTCCTAATCCCAGCCCATTTACCGATCCATGGGTGCATGTACCCACGATCTCCTCGTAATACTTCCCATTCCCCGATCACTTTCCCCTGTGAAGTTACTCTCCTAATCGACCCTTTCCTATTCTGGATACCGGTAAGACACCACCACGATTCCCTAATTCTTCTAGGGTTTGCATTAGAGTCATACTAGGATTCCTACTTCTACAAGGATTGGGAGACTAGATAGGGACTATATAAGCAGAGGCCAGCCCTCTCACAAAGGACATTCAACCTTCACACCGAAAGCTCTGACTTGAGAGCTTCACATCATTGTCGTAGTCACAGTCCCCGGCTAGACTTCCGGTAACCTTCTATTCCCTAGCCCTCACTATATTAGCCTTTCATTGCTGACTTGAGCGTCGGAGTGCCTACGGCAAACACCACCCTAGTGCCCTTTCTGCGCCCACGCATGTGTTTCTCTATGTGTGTAGGTACAGCAGATCGTTGGTGGCCCCAACCTCATGGGATCAGACCCCCCTTTTCCGTACAGGTAGATTTTTACATCTACATAAATGATATAATATTAAAAAACATAAAATGTCGAAAATGTATTTTGTGTATAACGAAAACAAGAACAGTTGTGTTAATTCAAATGGAATTGAAAATTTGAATATAATGAACAAACTTGAGCAAGATTAAATAAATTGACGGGCTTGAGTCTTGTAATACCCTTGCTAAAAGTGTAGCATTTTTAGGGGTTTTTGGGTACAGTGTCAATACAATTCCTATATAAAATCGTACAAGCCCTTTATCATTTATTTATTTATTATTTTCTGTGACAAGCCAGCTTACGCACACATCAACTAATTTTGAGATCTATTGAACACCCTATTTTTAGTATTCGATTGTCTCGGGTTTGTTTACGCGTGCTTCAACTAATTATCGGTAACTAATGCCCGAGGTCTATTGAACACCTTACTTTTGTGACCAGGTTGTTTGGGTCAACTTACGAGCACCTCGACTAATCCTCAAGATTCATTGAACAATGAATACCTTATAAGAGTAATGGGCATGTAAGTCACAAATGTAGAGGTGACTACTTGGTGGGACTCGAACACAAGACCTCTAGGTAACCTAAAGTCTTGTCATCCGGCCACAACCAAGTGATTAACATTTATACTTCATTTGAAGAAGGTGAAATTGTGTTGGAGTTTATTCAACTGTACTCAGTTTATTAATATTTCCTGAAAAATTAAGGTTGTGTTTGTTTCATTATTCTAAATATTATTTTTTCCAATCCTATTCAAAATACATATTTGTTTCAATATTTTCAAAATCCAATTTTATTATATTCAACTCAAAATATTTAGATTTTTTTAACCCCCTATGTTTGTTAATTTAACTAAACACTCTCAACAATAAAAGTTTATAAATAGACAAAAACACTCCCACCCACCCACATATTCGACACGCACCACCACTGCCGGATGGTGGCCTAAAAAGCACCTGAATGGCACATGGTCGGAAGACCGGTAGGTCATGCGCCATTTCTATGACTTCCAACCACCATT